>CABFOW010003531.1:10039-29811 GCA_902141385.1 Timema californicum
CCGATCTTGAACGGGTAGTAAGACGCGGTGCTAATAATAATAATAATAATAATAATAATAATAATAATAATAATAATAATAATAATAATACATGTTTTCTTGTCAACATGTAAAAATAGACAACTAGCTCTTAGAAAATATCCTCTACTCTTTGTCACTTTAAAGTGTGTTAGTTTGAGGAGGAAGTTGTGTTTTCGTCACAGTTTCAGTAGAAATATGAATGTGGTCATCATTTTGTCCTGGTTGTTATTCTTCTCAAACATATTAATACTTTTAAATATTGTTCTAGACAATTGCTTTCCAAACTCTTTAAAACCCAACACAAATTTTAGTATGACAAACTTTTGTGGCCCACTATTTTTTAATGGTCATTTTCGGGTGTTAAGGCACGTATTTTCTAATTTAATTATTTATTTTACTAAAATGTGTTATTTAATATAATTTTTTTTAAAAATCTATCTTTCAAAATGAAGTGTGTCCTCAAGAGTATGTTTGCTTACGATTTCTGATGACGGCATCAACACAGTCATTCTCAGCCGCAAGGAGTTCCACAATCGCACTTTTTTCGATTACCGCCATTGCGGAAAATCTAATTTCACAGTTGTAAAAAGGTGTAAAAGGGAGCAGCATCATCAACGCTTCGGTAGAACGATCGGGGTACATTCGTTGAACAGACAAGCCAGAAATGCATCAATTTTGGTTGTTGTTGGAATTCATTTTTTATCAGGATGTCAAATGATTGGACAATTGTTCACTTTTCGAAAACTTTTCCTCGACCCACCAAAAATCGCAGCTCGTATCTCTCAATGAGAGAACCACCGGTCTAGAACACATCCTTGGAATGTGTAATTTAAGATAAAGCTACAAATATTAACTTTAGTATAAATTTATTTTAAATGTCTGTTGTTTTTTTTTGTTTTTTTTTTAACGCAGCGGGTTGGGTCTTGGGCGCAACTGTTAGTAACTAGTGGGTGAATTATCACACACTTTCCATCCTGACAGTTCTTTCATCGCCTATAATATGTTACGATCACTCTGTTATCGAGAGCAAGGTGTGAACAGTATGTTAGTGACCATGTGTGTCATGTGTCATGTGCATGTGTGTAGTGTGTTTAGTCCCTGCACGATGTAATTAATACTCATTGGGTTCGGTGGACTGTTACTAAGCATGTCAAGTAATCTCATTTTAAGATGTTCATTTGTTTTGAAAGGGAAAAAAAAACCTATATTAACATGAATTTAATGTTTTTATGTTGAGATATCTTCTTCTTTATAGAAGGAATCAAAAAAATTCGCACAAGAAGATATTTATTTTTTTAGCTTGTCACGTGAAAAAATATTAGTTTAAGATTAAAATATTTGGCAAACGCATTCTTTACTAGGGTTTATGAAGGTAACTTTTCCTTTTAAATACGAAGCGAAGCTTGAAACATGGAAAAAGAAGTTTGAAGTTGAAGATAAGGTTTTTGTTATCACCTAACGCTACTTTTGATTCATCGCATCAAGTGCATCTAGGTAGAGATAAAGGTATATAAAAATAAACAAAGCCCACCATATTGTTATGTGCCGACATGTCCGAATTTATCCCTACTTACGTTATGAATGTCATTTAATTCACTGGTCTCTGTTAAATTCTCTTTAATGGCTGTTATAAACATGATTATGTTGAAATATGTCATATTTACTGTGATATTTAAAACCGGTTCATAATATATTTTTAGTTTTCATCTTCCTTTGGAAACATTTTCTAGTCGAGTTGTGAAGGTTATAATGGGGGTGGAGGTTGAAGCTAAGAACTAACAGTCAGTGGTTTGAAGCCTTGCACACCCCTATTTGTGTTTAATTTGTTTAATATTCTAATTCAATCTGTAATGTTATATAATATAAAACTAGCCTACATGTCTTCAGATTGAAGTCGTGGACTTGCCAAGGCATTAAACTGTACAACGACTTGGTCTAAACTCTAAAGCATCGCACCCTTTTGTCTGCTTGAACGCTGAATACGGGGATATCAGGGTTCGATTCCTTGTCGGTTGTACCAAGAATGTTTATTTATAAATGGTTGCCCACTCTTCCTATGCAAATGTGAGTGTTTCTTTTCAATTCTACCTTCACTATCTCTACAACATTAGCACCCGCCTCGGTGGCGTAGTTGGCTAACGCGCTAGTCGTGTTGAGCTCTACTACTGAGGACGGGGAGATCGAGGTTCGAATCTCGGTCCGGTGAACTGTGGGTGGTTTTTCCTAAATGGTTTTCCACTCTACCTCCACGCAAATGCGGGTTCACTTCCTCTAATAAAACCTTCCCAATTCCTAATCCATTAGAGTAATTAGTACTTAAAGCGTATAACCCGAACGGGTAGTAAGACGCGGTGCTAAATATTATATTATATATTATTACAACATTAGCGTATTAAATATATCTGTGAATAAACTGAATGGGTATTGAACATAAATAACTTTGATTAAATATTTTCTCTTGTGCCCTCTTTGTCCATTGCTTGGGCCTCAGCGTGGAAAGTGCTGGATTCTGGTCGGAGGAGAAATGTGTGAGGTCGATCTGAATGCTCTTGTCAGAACTCGATGTTAATCTTCTCTGCTGTCACAGTTATGGAGCCATTGGACATCCTAATCTAGCTTGAGCTTGATTAATGAAACACTCACTTGGGTGACCGCATTTTCTAAGGCACTACACTCGCAGTATACTAGACTGCCGATGACTGGGTGATAAGAGGTTCAAATCTCGGTCGGGTTTACTGATGCTGATTTTACAAAATGGTTTTCCGCTCTCCCTCCATGCAAATTATGGGTACACTGCCTTTAAATATAACCTTCCTAATCCCTAAAATCATCAGCATAAATAGTAAAAATGTGTACAACACAAATACATTTTAAGACGCGGTGTTAAAAAGAATTAATGAAACCTTGGTGAATATTATTCCCCTCTTGAGAAAAACCCTCAATACCAGCCTGTAATTGAACCCTGGACCTCTAGGTAAGCAGGCAGGGTGCTTTGCCCACTATATCATGAGGCCGATAGACCTAGAACTAAACATTCCTATTAAGGACAAAGAATTCATCCTTGATTTAAAGAGGACTCCGAGAACATTACGGTCAAGCAGTAATTGTAGCATGTAGGTTGGGTTTAACTCCCCTTTAATCTGGTCCGTCCATGGATCCGTATTTTACGTTGTGTTATCGTCACTTTACCCTGCTTCGCTTGCGTTCTGTCTTGTTACTGATTGGCTGGGTCCCTACTGCCGATCCTCTTATAGTTGGTACATCACAACCAATGATAATGTGTACTTAAACTCGATTCAAGATCCCCGCTTCATAGCTCACTTATAGCCAATTTTTATCGTTTGGGATTCTTAGGTCATATTTTGATGGTCTGGATAATTTTCTAGTTATTTAATTTCAAAAATATGAACGTTATGTAAATTAATCTATCTATTCAAATATAAGATTTTCTACCACACAGGTTTTGGACTGACAAGATAAAGTGTGTTTCAAATTAGCTTTTTCGCATGTTTTTTTTATTCTTATGGTAAGAAAATCCATATTCTTGGTGAAATATTACAACCAAGCTTGGATATATCTCTGTGGTAAGGTGGTAGCTTATCTCTGTGGTGGGGTGGTTGGTAGCTTGTTCACTTTGAGTGAAATGCAAGAGTTTATTCGCTAAAGGTTTTTCGTTGCATTCCAACATTTGCATTGTTTCTCAAGTTTTTGTCTACGTTTTTGGTCAATTTTTTTGACGATCTCTGGGCCATACAGGGTCCTAGGTTAGATTTCTGTCAGGGTTGAAAACCTCATCATTGGAGAAATGAGAAATGTGTTTTTTCTCGTCCGCAGTGATGAATTAACGGGGGGGGGGCTGGAGATTGTGCCTCTTCTGTAAATAAGTTAGTTTGTAAGTCGTGTATTGATATAATCAGTCGGATAAGAAAGTGCACGTTAAATACCTCAAATAGATTGAATTTTAAATCCTGCTTTGTAATAATAATGATCTTTCTTAACAATTTGTTTTCTCTAAACATTCTATGTAATGAAAAAGCATGGAAATACTAAATAAATTACAAAAGATCAATTTTGCTTGCGATGCTGCTTTTTAAGTCATACTGTATACCCCTGATTTTGGTCGGAAGAACAGTATAGAAAATTCAAACACATTTCTTTGCGGCCAATATTTATAACATTTCTCTATTTTATTTGTGTTATTTTATAGGTATTAATAATATATATTAAAAGTGACAGCTGCAGATAAATATGTTTTGATGTGTGAATATATTAAAATTGTTTTAGTTACTTAAGTAATAAACTTTTACTGTTCTTGCTACCAAAATCATGCTATACATTCTATCTGCGTGTGATAGTTCCTTTACGATGACCAACTTCATTTGTGAAGAGTGTCCACTTCGTCGATAGCTAACAGAAATTATTTTGCGTGACCATGGGAACTTTCAGTAGTAAAAATGGTTTATTGGCATCGTTCATTATTAACCATTATATAATATTAAATAGTTATATAATGTTTTTTTTTAAATACTACAAAGGTAGAGAACACAATAGTTGAAAGTGTTTCTTAGAAAACTTATTTAGGGGATGAGAAATGAGAGAATAAGAAGAATATTATCTGAAGAGCCAGTTCAGGATAGAATAGAGAGGACACAACTGAGGTAGTATGGACAGGAGAGAGGAATGGAGAGGGAAAGGAAGTCAGGAGGATGTTGGAACAAGGGACAGTGGCTGAAGGGAGTAAGGAGGCTCAATCGACTGAACTGCCGATGACGAGGAGCTCAGGGTTCAAGTCCTGGTTTGTGTACTGAGGGTGGTTTTTACTATTTGGTCTCTCGCACAAATGCGGGCACACTTATTCTAAATTCAAACCTTCCTCATCCCTATCACCTTAGACTAATTATTACATATGCGTGCGTATAACCTGAATGGGCAATACGACGCGGTGACGAAAAAATAAAATCTTTTTAACTTTATTTGATCCGTCGAAATAATTTGGACACGGGGGAATCCCACATGACAAGAACCTCTTCTCGCTTTGCCACTTTTGGGCCCTCCCGCCCTGCCTCGTGCTGTAACTCATGAACCTCCTCCCCTCTTCTGTTCCCCCCTCCAGCACACGCCACATCTCGACTTCTCCAACAACCCCAACTACGAGCCGGAGTTCCGTTTCTACGACTCGACACTGCTGCAAGCGGTGAGGAAAGGAGACGAGGACGTGCACAGTTTCTTCAGACTCCTGGCGCTCTGCCACACCGTCATGCCCGAGGACAAGAACGGTGAGACGCCAGTTTTGTACCACTTGAAGCTTAATATGTATTTTGGTGACCTGGCGGTCTAGGGGGTAAGGTGTCAGACTTCTGTGCTGGGGGTCCGGGGTTCAATCCTCGGTCCCGGCACAGATTTATCTGATTACCAAACCCTTCCTTCACCTCTGACAAGACATCTTGTGAATGTGAGGAATGCCAGGCCTCCAACGTGGTTCGGATTCCACGTTAAACTGTAGGTCCTCCATTTCATCTCGCAATCACCCTACCATTACACATTAGCGTGAGTGCGTATAACCCGAATGGGTAGTAAGACGCGGTGCTAATAATAATAATAATATTTAGTTATTTATTTAATTTTATACATACATGAATAGAAAAGAAAGCATCACTATTTTGCGAGCATTTGTGCATTTTTTGTTTTATCCATAAGTAATTTGTTCACTTTTGATCCATTTGAATTTAAACATTTGATCTCACCTGCAATAACTCTCTGTTTATATATTTGTCAACTGATATGTATGTGCGTGTGTAGGAAAACTGGAGTACCAGGCTCAATCCCCGGATGAGGCAGCCCTGGTGTCTGCGGCCAGGAACTTTGGCTTCGTCTTTAAGGAGAGGAGTCCCAACAGTATTACCATTGAGGTCAGTAAGAAAAGCACCTTAATACGAATATAACTCGTACAGTCCAAGGTATGGTAAAACTATACTGTCACAGATAATCTGTCTATATATACTGTCAGCGCAACACTACAACGCATCAAGCTCAACAAATACACACCTATATCTCAGGAAAGCTGAATATAAGTATTAATATTTTTAAATTATACGTATTCACATTTAGATCATGTGAGTATGAAAGGTTTTTGAATAAGGCGCAATTAACTTTAAAATAATACCTACAATTTTAGTTATTAGTGATGTAAAACTGTATCTAAGGAACCTTGGTAATGTTTCCAATGTAAAGTACGTACTTACCCGCTTCGACGGTCAAATGTCCTAAGGTGTCACTCTCACAATAGACTGGACTGCTGACGACATGGTGATCGGGTTTGTATCCCGGTCATGTGCACAGCAGGTGGGTTTTTCCTGAACGGTTTCCCACTCTCTTTCCACACAAATGCAGTTACGGATACTCATCCCAAACTTATTAGCGTAATTAGTTAATTGCATTTTATCCAAATTGAAAGTGAAACTGTGAGGAATGCCAGGCGTCCACCGTAGTTCGGATTCCACATTAAACTGAAGGTCCTACATTTCATCTCACTATCACCCTACCATTACGCATTAGCGTAAGTTCGTGTAACCCGAACGGGTAGTAAGACGCGGTGCTAATAATAATAATAATGATAGTGATACGCAGTGATAAATAAAGCCTTACTTATTGTAGGAGCTCACTAACTCCACCTTAAACAAGATAAGCTCGTTTCGGTGAACCCACATGCATTGTATTTACACACTCCACGACGTAGTTAAGATGGTCCTAAATGTGGCGGTGCTCTCTTGGGTGCAGGTGATGGGCCAACGTGAGGTGTACGAACTGCTGTGTATCCTGGACTTCAACAACGTGCGCAAGAGGATGTCCGTCATCCTTCGCCGCAACGGACAACTGCGGCTCTACTGCAAGGGCGCGGATAATGTCATCTACGAGCGCCTCAAAGCCGGGAACAGGGAACTCAAGACTAAGACGCAGGAGCATTTAAACGTGAGTTCAGACCATCGAGACTTGGTAGTGACATGGTCCAAGGCGTCACTCCCGCAATAGACTGGACTGCCGATGACGGGGGGATCGGGTTTAAATCGTGTTCGGGTGTAACAAGGGGGGTTTTTAGCCCTGTGTATTACTTTCTGTTGAGGTTGTACACATGTGTACTGATTATGCTAACGGACAAAGGAAAAATGGCGCCAAACAGCTGTGGTAAGTGAAACGTTGAAAGGAGGATAGAAGGGCAAGTCCTACACATTTACCAGAAAACTGTAGGTCTCAAAGTTCACAATTAAAACACAACAAAACACATGATTATGTAAGTTTTGGGGTACATCAGTCCCTTCTTCGGGAGAAGAGGGCGAAACACAGTCTGGACTACGGCAATACGGCTAGAGGTACGTGTACCCCAAAAATTACATAATTATGTGTTTTTTTGTGTTTTTAATTGCAAACTTTGAGGCCTACTGTTTTCGGGTAAGTATGTGTGTGACGATCAATGTTTCTTGGCCTTATATTTTTTTAATATACAAACTTGTATTGTGCGAAGTCCGCTCTTTCAATTTGAAGTGAACTCGAATCGAACGTATGAAATAGTCTCAAAACCAAATACAAGGTTGAATATTTGTTGTTACTTATTTATGTGACTTCATATTATATTAAAATAACTTATAAAATGTTTTATCGCACAATTATTTGAAATATTTTATTCTAATCTTATAAATCAATTTACCATCACAACAGGAAATTCATAGACCTAAAATATGTGCATATGGTTATTAATTAATGATGTAAACAACAGTTTAGAATGTTAATGATTTTAACATAAATTGAGTAATCGAGCTGTCAATATTTTTATTGGCGAAGCCTTGTAATTGTCTAGACCCAGGTTTTTTTCAAAGTCAAAGATTTCTTTTTTTCAAGCCAAGTTTAAGTTTCGAAGCTTACAACCCATTACGAACTTTGATTCAGATTCGAGAATATTTTATATTTTTGTTTCAGCTTTGCTTCGAATTAAAAAAAAAAAAAAAATTGGGGCTTTGCGCTCCCCTGTCAAAAACAAGACACGGGAAATACTAAATAGCTGTCGTGTGGACGTGTCGATAAGTAGATTGTGTGTGTCCAGAAATTTGCAGGCGAGGGGTTGCGCACCCTGTGCCTCGCTGTCCGCGACCTGGACGAGGTGTTCTTTAACAACTGGAAACATCGCCACCAGGAGGCAGCAGTGTCCATGGAGAACAGAGATGAGAAGTTGGATGCCATCTACGAGGAGATTGAGACAGATATGACGCTGTTAGGTGTGTGCTCAAATCCACACGAGGGTTTTTTATCTTCTTCTGGTTAAAGGAGCATTAGTGCTTCAAACATTCACAATTACTAGTTTGATTATTTATTGTTTTAATCGATCACACGAACACCAACTTAAAACATGGAACAAGATGATGAGCGTGAATTTTAATAAAGTACTCGACAATTATCCCACTAAAAGGACGGTAAATAGTTTTTGTTTTCTCCGTAGCGTGTCTTAATACCCGTCTAGGACACATGTATTCATCATTTACACCAATTGAAATCATCCAACACCTTAGCTCGGTAGTAGCGTGTCTTGTCTACTGAACTAAGAGTCCCAGGTTCGATTCCCGGCATGGCCAAAAAATGTATCATTGGTGAAATGTGGGTTGACCCTTTCACATTGATAAATTAACGGCCGGGGACTGGATGTTGTGTCTGTGCTAGTCTTAAGTTATATTACAAGACATATGAAGCTACCACAGGTCTGGAAAGCCGGTTGTGGAACACAGGCTGAAAACAGTAAGGGATGCAAAATAACAAAACAATAATTGAATAAGAATGAGAAAGGTAGAATTTTAAAGGAAATGTACCCACATTTGTGGGGAGGTGTTTGAAACCATTTAGGAAAAAACCATCCTCGGTACACTCGACATGAGAGTGGCTGGTGGGCATTGAACCCTGGCCTCTTGGGTAAGAGTCGGTTATAATATTCCTCGTGGTCCTTGTTTCTCTAATCTCGTTTCTAGTATCTTCTATTTCAAACAAACAATCTACGTCTAACGTTAGTCTAGATGTTCTCTTCGACTTGGTTTTAAACTGTCGGCTAACTCTGTGGCTACGATGTGTTGTGGGTTGCAGGGGCGACAGCGATCGAGGACAAACTTCAAGATGGTGTCCCTCAGGCCATAGCGAACCTCGCCATGGCGGATATAAAGATGTGGGTTCTGACGGGGGACAAACAAGGTTAGTCATCGCCAACTTATTACGATTGGTGATGGGACTCTTGAACTTTAAAATCCTTAAGGTTGCTCAAAGATTCAATAAAATATACCATTTTATTTATGTGTGTGTGTGTGTGTGTGTGTGTGTGTGTGTGTGTGTGTGTGTGTGTGTGTGTGTGTGTGTGTATAAATAAAAAAAGGTGTGTGCGGAACTTCAAAAACTTTGGCTTTGCTTTGAGTATTCGTCAGCTTTGATTTGAAAGTAAAACGCTTAGTTTTACCAATGATAAGCTTCACTAATAAAATTATTTAAAGTTAAATTAAATATCAATATTCAATTTTTTGTAAATTTATCAGTTAAATTTTTATAAATAATACCAAGAGTCGGACATATTAAACAACCAAGCTATTATATTTGTTAATCACGGTTAGAGCCGCATCTAAATATCATATTCTTTATATTGAAAAATTACACAGGAATCACGTTGGTAAGAGCAAGGTCCCCTGTTCGATTCCCGTGTCCAGGTGCCCTTTCAATGTAAAGAATAAAGGGCATAGTTATGCAACATGAGATCATTTAAATTTCCCTTCTTTGATTTTCTGTGTGTGTTACACGCTAGTATCGAATCGTTTCATTAATGTTCAGAAACCGCCATCAACATCGGTTACTCCTGCCAGCTCCTGACGGACGAGATGGCGGACATCTTCATTGTGGACGCGCACACGTTCGACGAAGTAGAACTGCAGCTGATCAAGTTGCGCGAGTCGATACGCAGTGTCGCCAAACAACAGTCCGCCCCGACTGCGGTCAGCATAGTCACTTTCAGGTGGGACCCACACAGGTAGCGTAGACCGGAGAACCACACAGAAGAGAGGGAACGTTACAGTTTTCTTTTATTTATACTTTTAATTATGTAATGTTCGTTCTTAATTAATTAATTTTTATTTTCTCTCTTTGTATGGTGACACTTTTTTTGACTCTCCGTGCTTTTGGTTCACATGGCCTTTTGCTGGTGTAGTGCTGAGAAATGTTCTTTGAATAATTTTATAAACTTTTCTTTTGTCGGAATGATTAAAAATAATTGATCATAAGCTTGTTAAAATGGATTTGAACTTTCACATATCTAATAGACACATCTTTACTTAGTTTGCACACTATACTAAGTTTCTATAGTTCCGAAACGTTGAAGATATATCAATCTACGTTATAAGAATTAATTTTCATATTTCTTGCGAGGTGACTTGTCTGCACGGGAAATTGTGTATCTATTTCAACCAGTGCTACACAAACTCAAAATGAAAGAGAACATTTTAGCCTTAATTATAGTATGTAATTTAATTAAATATGATAGACCTTTAGAAAAAAAATTAATCGCAAATAAAAGTAAAAAAAAACACCTCCTAGACACTTTTATAAACACTTCAATATTTTGATAACTCCTTGGCATCTTCCTCGAGAAGTAGTCGACTGAACAGGAAGTTTGTTGGCTTCAGTGGTGCCAACTTAGTTGTTGAAGGGAGAAAACTTTTTTTTTTCTAAACGATACCTTGATGCAAGAATGTTACGGTTCAAACGCACTGACTTTTCATTATACAAGCAAAATAGGTACTTCACAATTAAGTTGGCACCACTGAAGCCAATTTTGGTGTTCAGTCTCGACTAGTTCCCGAGGTAGATGACATGTGTCATCAAAGTATTGACGTGTGACCCGCCTCGGTGGCGTAGTTGGCTAACGCGCTTGTGTTGAGCTTGACTGCCGAGGACGGGGAGATCGAGGTTCGAATCTCAGTCGGGTGGACTGGGGGTGGTTTTTCCTAAATGGTTTTCCACTCTCCCTCCACGCAAATGCGGGTTCACTTCCTCTAATTCAACCTTCCCAATTCCTAATCTATTAGTGTAATTAGTACATAAGCATATAACCCGAACAGGTAGTAAGACATGGGGACAAAATAAAAGTATACAATGTAACATCCTCACGTATCAAAATATTGTTCGTGTTTCATATATCACTGTTGCACACAATTAGTTGTAAATGGAAGAAAGAACAGGAATAAGAGATAGAAACATAATGAGTTTGGGGGATGAGGCCTCCTGTTTTTCAACTAGGCCACGTGTCTTGATTAGTGATGGATCACATACAAATCTTGAACTAGGAGTCCTGAGTTTGGCTCTTAGTAAGCCGTGGTAGAGCATATTTCAGAATTCAGCGTGTATTTTACCACTTGATTGGTTCTGGTAGATCAGGGATGATAAATAACGTTGTTAAATATTGAATTATTCAAAGAACTACATTCAATCTCCAGCTCCTTTTTAATTATAATGTATCCCTACCCCCTTCTATCTTCAAAAAGTTTATCTCCTCACACACTCCTATCCACAGCTAGTGGATCACCTCATCTACCCCTATCCGCAGTTAGTGTATTTCCTTATCCACCCCCTATCCACAGTTAGTGTATTTCCTTATCCACCCCCTATCCACAGTTAGTGTATCCCCTCATCTACCCCTATCCGCAGTTAGTGTATTTCCTTATCCACCCCCTATCCACAGCTAGTGTATCCCCTCATCTACCCCTATCCGCAGTTAGTGTATTTCCTTATCCACCCCCTATCCACAGATAGTGGATCACCTCATCTACCCCTATCCGCAGTTAGTGTATTTCCTTATCCACCCCCTATCCACAGCTAGTGGATCACCTCATCTACCCCTATCCACAGTTAGTGTATTTCCTATACACCCCCTATCCGCAGCTAGTGTATCCCCTCATCTACCCCTATCCTGGGTTAGTGTATCCCCTCAGCCACCCTATCCACAGCTAGTGTATTCCCTTATCTACCCCTATCCGGGGTTAGTGTATCCCTTCCCTATCCCAAGCTTTTGTTGGTGAAGGAAACTTTGTTAAGAATTCTTCATTGTTCTGTCTCTAAACTCCAACATGATAAAGCTATTTAAATATTAAATAAATGTATGGTGCATTCATGTGCTTTTGTATGAATGTTAAACTGCAAAAAACATAACTTTGATCTGCTTCTTGTCTTGGCACCTTAAAACTATACAAGTGCTCATTTTTGTTCATCTTGGTTTTGTATGTATCAGGATTTTAAATCTCAAATATTCTTGATGGGCTCGTCTCGAGTCTAAATTCTAACAATTACATAACTAAATATTTATTTTCCTGAGTCTTTTTTTTTAAATTTACTTTTTGTGTACGCCATTGGCTTATTGTATTTTGTTGACTAAAAGATTAGCTAGTTTATGTATTAATAACTAAAGTTGTAAAACCAATTTATTGACTATAGTTTATACCTGCATCGGTGGTCGCACGGTCTGACGCATAACTCTTGTGTTGGACTGAATTGCTGGTGACAGGGAGATCGGGTTTCGAATCCAGGTTGGGTGTATTGAAGGAGTGTTTAACTAAATGGCACTTACTTCAGAGGCCTCACGGTCTAACGTGTTACTCTCGCAGTAGACTAGACTGCCGATGACAGGGGAGATCGGGTTTCGAATCCAGGTTGGGTGTATTGAAGGAGTGTTGAACTAAATGTTACTTACTTCAGACGCCTCATGGTCTAACTTGCTACTCTCGCAGTAGACTAGACTGCCGATGACTGGGAGATCGAGGTTCGAATCTTGGTCGGGTGTACTGAGTGTGGTTTTTCTAACTCTCCCCCCACGCAAATGCAGATACACTTCCAATAAATACATCCTTCCTCATCCCTTAAACCATTCGCGTAATTATTATATTATATAACCGTATAACCTGAATAGGTAGTAAGACGACAGTATTAAAATGATTGTTCCCCCACTCTCCCCCACACAAATGTTGCTACACTTCCTCTAAATCCAACCCTCTCCATTCCTATCACATTAGAGAAAACGGCATATATGCGATAACAACCGAATATGTAGTAAAACGTACTGATAAAAAAAAGTTCAATCTAAACTCTACACCTATACATCTCCTTCTTTAACTCTGTCTTTACTTGGGAGAGCACTTATGTATTAATCTTGTGATGTTATAACGTGACTAACAACAACTAACCTCAACACGATCGCATGTCTCACTAACGTTCTGTTGCCTCTAACCAATAGCACGGAAGATTCAAGTTGTGCTCCACAACTACGATACAAGTCGTACAAGACGACTTATTGGGCCGATCGCTTCACCGACGCTCAATTTTTTTATCTTGTTCTTATTCATGCTCAAGACTGAACCCACAGTAGATCGGAAAAAGTACGGTACTAAAGTTTTCAAAACACAGTTATATTGATCAAAATAAAGCTAATTTTGTCTAAATTGACATTACAAAGGTGTTGACTCTTTTTTCGAACACATAAAGCGATAAAGAGGTTTTCGCTATAGAGATATAAAATAGCTTATTCGTAATTGAAATGTTCTTAAACCCATTCCAACAAATACTGCACGATTGTGCGCTTCTCTCTTTGTTTTTATTTAAATAGTTATTAAAATATAGATATATTATATTGCTATCACATTTGTCCCGTTATATTTCATCGACATATTCTCTTAATTTTAAATAACTTTTATGTTTACACATTTTGTTTGAAAATGTTCTTCCCTTTTATTAGGCATGAATGAAAAATTCATATAGATAGACCAATTATTAAATAATGTTTTTTTTTTTTTCTGAAAACATTTGATCAAGATGTGCATCGTGCTACAGTCGTGAATGTCTAGTCTAAAGCACTGTGGCATCTGTCTTGGGCACGGTAGTTTATTTTAATTAACATTCTTGTTTCTTGCCAACACATAACTGACACTGATTCATTTTTCTCGGTCTGACTTCCTCTTCTGCATGGTTCTACGGTTGTCTACGCCGCTGTTATCTCAGGATGTGTAGCGTAGGGTAGTTCTAGTCATTAGTGTACTCAGGAATTTAATGTTTATCTCCTTCGCTTTTACTGTAGCTAATGCCAATGTTTAACTCCTTTTTCACGGAGCATCATGTATGTGCACTTTAATTACTCTTGGTGGTAGTAATACCACCTTGCTTCATTTAGCCCTGGTGCCACTCGAATGCCATCTTGCTAGAGTTAGCCCTGGTGCCACTCGAATGCCATCTTGCTAGAGTTAGCCCTGGTGCCACTCGAATGCCACCTTGCTAGAGTTAGCCCTGGTGCCACTCGAATGCCACCTTGCTAGAGTTAGCCCTGGTGCCACTCGAATGCCACCTTGCTAGAGTTAGCCCTGGTGCCACTCGAATGCCACCTTGCTAGAGTTAGCCCTGGTGCCACTCGAATGCCACCTTGCTAGAGTTAGCCCTGGTGCCACTCGAATGCCACCTTGCTAGAGTTAGCCCTGGTGCCACTCGAATGCCACCTTGCTAGAGTTAGCCCTGGTGCCACTCGAATGCCACCTTGCTAGAGTTAGCCCTGGTGCCACTCGAATGCCACCTTGCTAGAGTTAGCCCTGGTGCCACTCGAATGCCACCTTGCTAGAGTTAGCCCTGGTGCCACTCGAATGCCACCTTGCTAGAGTTAGCCCTGGTGCCACTCGAATGCCACCTTGCTAGAGTTAGCCCTGGTGCCACTCGAATGCCACCTTGCTAGAGTTAGCCCTGGTGCCACTCGAATGCCACCTTGCTAGAGTTAGCCCTGGTGCCACTCGAATGCCACCTTGCTAGAGTTAGCCCTGGTGCCACTCGAATGCCACCTTGCTAGAGTTAGCCCTGGTGCCACTCGAATGCCACCTTGCTAGAGTTAGCCCTGGTGCCACTCGAATGCCACCTTGCTAGAGTTAGCCCTGGTGCCACTCGAATGCCACCTTGCTAGAGTTAGCCCTGGTGCCACTCGAATGCCACCTTGCTAGAGTTAGCCCTGGTGCCACTCGAATGCCACCTTGCTAGAGTTAGCCCTGGTGCCACTCGAATGCCACCTTGCTAGAGTTAGCCCTGGTGCCACTCGAATGCCACCTTGCTACAGTTAGCTCTGGTGACACTCGAATGCCACTTTGCTTCAGTTAGCCTTGGTGCCACTCGAATGCCATCTTGCTAGAGTTATCTCTGGTGCACTCAGCAGAGGAAACTGAACTTAAGAATCCACTAAAATTAAAATGCACTAATAATGAAGATGCATGGCCTGAAAATTGTAATATTTATCATTATCTTTATTAGATAACATTTCCTTCTAATTAATTCAATCAAATAAATAAACTTAGGTTTACAGTAAACAAATATCTTCATTCAGAGGCTCAAGTGATTATGCACATTCCCTTTACCTTGAGAGGTAGTTAGCTAACCTTGCTTGGTTCCACTATGGTGGAGCTTATAAGATAGGGCCATAGTGTAATAAGTCAAGGTAAGACTGTTACCTTGCTTGGTTCCACTATGGTGCAGCTTATAAGATAGGGTCATAGTGTAATCAGTCAAGGTAAGACTGCTACATTTCAGTATAAATTAAGTGTATAGTTAATTATGTCTACAGTAGCCCCATGTCTTCTTTGGTGCTGACTGACAGCTAAAAGCTTTGAAAAGTTAACAGACAAAATTATGTATCCCTACGCCGAATCATATGATCCGAAAAAACATGTGTTTATCAGCTGTCGCTTCTGACAGTCAAAATTGAGGTATTACACCTAAATGTTGACTGTCAGAAGTCAGCTGTGAGCTGTCAGTCAGCACCAAAGAAGCCGTGGGGCTACTGTAGTTCCTTTTACATGCAGTCACTAAATAAAGATAAATAATGTTATTATTTGTTGGGAGAACACAACGGTTTGTTGTGCTGTGTTGTATTCTTGGTTCTCGTTGGTCGTGGTTTGTTCAAGGTGAGATATATTCTGTGTATTACCTCATTTTGTGAATTGTTTGTATTAATTTGTAGTCTCACGGCTGCCGTACTGGGCAGTGTGTCGCATGAACAAACTTTAAATATTATGAATCCCTAAAATCATCAGAGATACTTACCACTGAACCCGGGTCACTTACGTCAGGGATCGGCAATCTTTTTGGGTCCAGATAGACCCATATTCTTGTCAAGGTCACCCAATTGATTCTCCACTTTACATTTCTCTTGTCTATACAACTTGTGATAGAATAATTACTATGTTCATTTTTCATACTAAATTATTAGTGGTTTGCAAAGGTCACATTTTACATATGAAGTAAAGCCGAAGCGAAGATTAAAAATATGTGGATAAAAGTTGAAGTTGAAGTCAAAAGATATGATTTTTGTTGAAAAACTGTTGTATCAAAAAATGCACTTATAAATTTGTCATAGATAATTCAAAAGATAGAAAATCAAGGACTAAACATTGGCTGTAAGAAAAGGACCATTGCACAATTACAAGGTTTGTATATGATAAACCATGACGCTACAGCTGTGCAAGGGTTATAATTTTTACAAAATAATGTTGGTGACACTGACTATAAGAGGTTTTATCTACGCTTTTGTTATGGCTGTTGTTTGAAATATGTAATATTTAGTGAAACATATCAAATCGGTTAATAGTTTATCAAAGTTTTATCCTTCCTTCGGCTTTGATATTTTGAAGCTCGCTGATGATTATAATTTATTTAAATTTACTCTAATATTTCCGACTATGAGCGACCAAGGTTGTTTGAAAGTACGATAGATACTTGATATATTTACGAGCTAAGAAGACCCAAAGATCAACTTCTAATGACTATATGGTTTTCTCATGTGATCGATTCGAAGTTTTAGCGAGATAGAGGAGTTGCCAGCCCTTGGTTTACATGAATCATTATTAGAGTTACATCGAATCTTACCAAACCCTAATCTCATATTTACCTTCAAATCTCGAATTTGGACCTTGTAAAGAGGAAATATAAATATAATATAATGATAGAAAATACAAATAATAACTAAATACTTCCTGGTGGTCTAGGGGTAAGGTATCAGACTTCTATGCTGGCGTCCGGGGTTCAATCCTCAGTCCCGGCACAGATTTATCTGATTACCAAACCCTTCCTTCACCTCTGACAAGACATCTTGTGAATGTGGGGAATGCCAGGCCTCCACCGTGGTTCGGATCCCACGTTAAACTGTAGGTCCTCCATTTCATCTCACAATCACCCTACCATTACACATTAGCGTAAGTGCGTATAACCCGAACGGGTAGTAAGACGCGGTGCTAATAATAATAATAACTAAATACCAACACTTTCTTATAATCAATTCATTATAATATGTATACATTCATGATGGAATAAATAGCCAAGCTATCATATTTCTTAGCTACGGTTATAACCACATATAAATATCATATTCTTTAAATTGAAAAATGACACAAGAATTGAACCCGGGACTTTTGGCTCAACACACCGATGCTCTAACCACTGAGCTATCCAGAAGTCGTCCCACGGCCCAGGGTAATTCTTCACTTGAATCCATTTGTGACGGATGTGCGGAACTTGTCGGCTACATTTCTATGATCAATTAATATCGCAGTTAACGCAGCCCTCTTTAACTCGGATAGCTCACTGGTTAGAACATTGGCGTACTAAACCAAAAGCCCCGGGTTCACTTCCTGTTTTCAATTCAAAGTATATTTATACATTCTGTTAAGTTCATCCTATAATTATAATTGGTTCCGAGTCACAATAAGCACTATTAGAGCTCTGAAACAAATTTCACTTGGAATATTGAAAAATCAAAATCTTTTTAAGGATCTGAGTCCAGGATCGTTGTATTTTTAATATCCTTAAGGATTCAATGGTCCTACCCTTAACCACTCTACAAAAATAGAACCTTGGTTAATTTTTATTTAATGGATTTTAAAAGTGCATAAAAATAATTATAATTGGAGTTCATCCCCTAATTGTTGGATAAACGAAACACACCGCAATATTTTACAAGAATCATATTATAATATTATCTCTCCAGATAAAGACAATTCATTTTACTCTTCCTTATCAGTCACTTTGCATCTTTGTCAATCCAATTCCTCGCTGAACTGTGTGTTGATTATTTTGTACGGACTGTACTCTGGTGAAAATCTTGACGTGTGATTGGTTGCTCAGCGAGTCGGAATATCAACGAGGGTGCAACGTGGAGGAGAGCGAAAACGTGGCCGGCTTCGCTGTCGTCATCAACGGCCATTCGCTGGTCCACGCTCTCCACCCCCAACTCGAGAAACTGTTCCTGGAGGTATTCCTGCCAATGTGAGTACCGAGGAGGCAGTTTGTATTGGGAAGAGCGGGGTTCTAGAGTCTCGCCACAAGGACACTTAGAACCAAAACAAGGACAGAGTCGGTACCTTCCTACCGACACCGGCTCTACAAGCCTGTTGCAGCTGATTATATTTACTAAAATACAAATCACATTAAATAGTTATTATGAAGCCTTAGAAATAAGAAATTGATAGTCATTTTTTTTAATATATCATTTAACACGAGACTTTCTTTGCTGACACAACTGGCACGGTTGGCTCAGTGCCAGCGAGTCTCATTCTTAACCCTAGAGGTAATTATTTTATTTGAATCCTGGTAGAGCACTCTTATTCCACTGGCTAGCTTCTCATTCCATGCGAATGATACCACATTTGTTTGAGTCTCGCCTTGCTCATAATGTAACCTAATTTAGTACAAACTGATCATAGCCTGAATGAGCATTAATCTATATAGTACTAAAAATAGATCAACGAAATATAAGATACGGATATGTAACTTTAATTTCCGTGCACCCACCTCTGCGGCGTAGTTGGCTAACGCGCTTGTTGTGTTGAGTCAGAGTGCTGAGGACGGGGAGATCAAGGTTCGAATCTCGGTCGGGTGAACTGGGGGTGGTTTTCCACTCTAACTCCACGCAAATGCGGGTTCACCTCCTCTAATTCAACCTTCCCAATTCCTAATCCATTAGTGCAATTAGTACTTAGAGCGTATAACCCGAACGGATAGTAAGATGCGGTGCTAAATATTATTATTATTATTATTAATTTCGGTGCAACCTGCTTCGGTGGTCGAATAGTCTATAAGGCATCACTTCTCGCAATAGACTGGACTGCCGATGGCAGGGATATCTGGGTTTAAATCCTGGTAGAGTATACTAAAAGTTGTCTACCCTAAATAGTTTACCATTTTTCATCCACATAAATATGAATACACTTCCTCTAAATTCAACCTTCCTCATCCTTAGCAAACTAGAGTGATTCGTACTTAAAGACGTGGTGACAAACTTTTGCCACGGATGTACTTATTGTTAAACTCTCCTTGGCGGCTCTAGCACGAAATACAGGGTGTTGTGTTTAGTTCCTTGGTACCTCCAAACTGTCATCCTGTCTAGAATCGTGAGTTGTTTGTTTTTTTGTTCGGGGGGCAGGCAAGTCTGTGATCTGCTGTCGGGTAACGCCGCTGCAGAAAGCGATGGTGGTAGAACTGATCAAGAAGAACAAGCAGGCTGTCACCTTGGCCATCGGCGACGGAGCTAACGATGTATCTATGATCAAAGGTAAGTGTGCCTTTCATATTTCAACATTTAAGAGGCGGGGGAAATATAATATTAAAAATAAAAATTGAATTAGGATATTATACAAACCCCAACTTTTGTGTGAGTGGGGCTAGTTGAGAGC
>CABFOW010003531.1:31093-44259 GCA_902141385.1 Timema californicum
GACTTCTGTGCTGGGGGTCCGGGGTTCAATCCTCGGTCCCGGCACAGATTTATCTGATTACCAAACCCTTCCTTCACCTCTGACAAGACATCTTGTGAATGTGGGGAATGCCAGGCCTCCACCGTGGTTCGGATCCCACGTTAAACTGTAGGTCCTCCATTTCATCTCGCAATCACCCTACCATTACACATTAGTGTAAGTGCATATAACCCCAACAGGTAGTAAGACGCAGTGCTAATAATAATAATAATAATAATTCATAAGTCCGACACCTTATCTCCGTCGGTAGCGTGTGTGTCTGTCTACTGGGCTAAGGATCTTGATTTCCGGCATGGTCTAAAAATGTATCATTCGTGAAACGTGTTTTTACCCTTTCACATTGATAAATTAACAGCCGAAAACTGGATGTTGTGCCTGTCCTAGTCCTCGAGTTGGATTATAAGGCATATGAAGCTATGACAGACCCACCAAGCTGGTGGTGGGAAATATATGGTTTGAATAAAAAAAACTGACCACAGGCTGGGAACGCTAATGGATGTAAAGTAAAAATGTGTATTTATAAATTATTAAATTAATAAATTCTTAGGAACCAAGCATGCGACCAATCTATCTCTACTGGTAATCACTCATTTAATGTGATTACATTGACATTTGTTACAGTTCTTTATACATTACTTTCCTTGTAAAAGGATGATTACATATTTAATCCCCGCCAAAAATGGCTGAACTAAGTAAGAGACAGTATTTGGACCATCATTAAGTTGGTAGAGGGGACAGAAACACGAATTTTAGATAGGATATGTTTCAAAATAGTTGGGAATATGTGTTTGTACATTGGAAGAGAGTTTTAGCTAATAACAGGACACCCGTTTTAGTGGTCACAAGGGCTAAGATGTCATTGTGTGATGTTATATCGACACAAAGGGTGCGACTGGTTTGTTTCCAGTGTGAACTTGTGTGATGTTCTATCGACACAAAGGGTGCGACTGGTTTGTTTCCAGACTGTGTTTGACCCCATGTTCATCTCGGTGTATAACCTCTTCTACACGTCGCTGCCCGTCCTGGGGCTGGGGATATTCGATCAGGACGTCAGTGACAGGTACAGTTTGATGTACCCCCAGCTGTACACTCCAGGACACTCCAACCTCTTGTTCAACAAGAAGGAATTCCTCAGGAGCGCGCTCCACGGTTTCTTCACGTCCTGCGTACTCTTTCTCATTCCTTACGGTGAGTTTGTGGGATTCTCTCTGGTTTTTATTTAGGGAGGATGTTAAACAATACATTCCTACTGAAAATAACAAATATAGCATCCACATAAAATGTAATTTTCTCAGATACTATTTTTAATTTTTTAATTTAAAAAAGAAACCGCCTCTGTGGCGTAGTTGGCTAACGCGCTTGTCGTTTTGAGCTCTACTTATGAGGACAGGGAGATCGAGGTTCGAATCTCGGTCGGGTGAACTGGGAAGGTTTTTCCTAAATGGTTTTCCACTCTCCCCCCCACGTAGATGCGGGTTCACTTCCTCTAATTCAACCTTCCCAAGTCCTAATCATTAGAGTAATTAGTACTTAAAGCGTATAACTCGAACAGGTAGTAAGACGCGGTGCTAAATATTATTTGTTAAAAAAATTGATTATAAAATTAAAGTTGAAGGGAAGAAATCATACAAAAAATTATGCAATCACATGCAGTAGCGGATTTAGGCTTAGGCCCATGAGGCCCGGGCCTAGGGCAGCAAATTTTGAGGGGCGCCAAAATTTTTAAGATGACTAAAATTAAAAATTGATTGGGTTTTCTGTAAACTGTAAGACCAAATTTTAAAGTTTATTTTATGTTTAATTTATACCTGAATTAGATTTCTTATTTTTATTGTTATTATTTTCATTATTTTATACATATATATATATATATATACTGTTACAAAAAAAAAGGGCGCCATATCGTCTCGGGCATAGGGCGTCCTCAAACCTAAATCCGCTACTGATCACATGTGAACTAACTTGCACTTGGCATGTTTCTTAATATTCTGATCGTTAAAATCTTTGATTCATCATCTTTGCAAATATTTTATCCAAAGATTAAAACTACCTACAGTGGCAGCAGTGTAGAGTGTGAACTGCGTCCACCTTTCCTGTACCTTCCTACAAATATACCATAATCGTTAACTCCCATGTGCTTGTTGTGCAAGAACTCCCCGACCAATCGCGATGGTGTATTGTTGAGCAGGTACGTATAAAGACGGAGTCTCGCCGAAGGGCTATGTGTTGTCGGACCACATGCTCCTGGGTAGCGTGGTAGCCACCATCCTGGTGATTGTGGTGACAGCCCAGATAGCGCTCGACACTTCTTATTGGACCGTATTCAACCACTTCATGGTCTAGGGGCTCCGTGGTGTGGTACTTTGTGCTGCAATACTCCTACAACTACATCATCGGCGGCAGATACGTCGGCTCCCTTAGCATGGTGAGTACGGGGGATCAGGGGGGTACCTTTTCCAGTCTGCGCTCACTCGAATCTACGTCTTTAAGATGGCATGGGAGGGTCGGTGTTCTTAGCAAAATATTGGTTTGGTCAAAAGGAACCAGATAGAAACATAACTCTCTTCGTATTGTGATATCAACAGCTGTTGAATATCTGTTGAGGGCTTAGCGGCACTAGACGAGAAACTTTTTAAATGAAGATAAAAAGTTGTCATCAAATTCTAGGACACTCTTGACAGATATTCAACAGTTGTTGATATCACTGTGTTAAGAAAATTAAACTTTTTTCATCTTCTGGAGAAATATTTGATTTATTTGGCCAAAGAATTGTTTTGCTATAAGAACTGCAAAAAACTCCGGTCTTTTCTCGCGTCCCCTTCCCCTTCCACTCCTACTTTAATAATCGTGTAGTCCGACACCTTGGCTCGGTCGAGACGGTGTAAGGATACTAAATATTTTAGGACAAGAAAGTGTGACATTGAAATATTGAAACGTTTGTAAATATGTTATGTTTTTACTTTTAAATGTGCTCCATTTTCTAAACTCCATTATATTTATTTAATATTATAATAACTAGACCTGCTTCAGTGGCCACATGGTCCAAGGTGTTACCCTCGCAATGAACTGGACTGCCAATGACGAGGAGATCGTTTGTTTTTTTTCCTAAATGGTTTTTACTCCTCTACCCACACAAATGCAGATATGCTTCCTCTAAATTTAGCCTTCTTCGTCTCTAGCACATTAGCATAATTAGTACATATACATATAACCTGAACAGGTAATAAGACGCTGTGATAACAATTAAATCACCCGTTTAGGTGGTAGCGTGGTCAAACGCGCTACTCTCGCAGGTGACTAGACTTCCAATGACGTGGAGATTGATGTTCGAACCTCAATCATGTGTACTGAGTGTGGTTTTCCACTCTCCCTCCATGCAAATGTGGGTACACTTATTAATATAACCTCCCTAATACCTGAAACCAACAGTGTACATGGGCATGTAACCAGAGTAATGTTTCGTCACTGTCCGACTACTTGTTTTCTCGTGTCTTTATGTGATTGCAGGCGATGCAAGAAGCGACCTTTTGGTTCACCACTGTCATAACTGTTATCGTCCTAATGATCCCTGTCCTTGCTTGGAGGTTCTACTTCGTGGACGTCCGGCCGACACTCTCGGATAGAGTTCGACTCAAACAGAGGTTGGCCCAACTCAGGTCTGGACTGGTTTATTTATTTATTTACACGGCAAAAATCATAAAGTACGGTAATTAAATTACATATTGTGATAGTAATTTAATTCGATTTTTACTTTTAATGGCAATAGTGAAGATTGCATACTCTTATAAATAAATACAGTAGCCCCATGGCTTCTTTGGCGCTGACTGACAGCTCACAGCTGACTTCTGACAGTCAACGTTTAGGTGTAATACCTAAATTTTGACTTTAAGAAGTGACAGCTGCTAAACACATGTTTTTGGAGATCATATGGTTCGGCGTAGGGATACATAATTTGGTCTGGTAACTTTTCAAAGCTTTTAGCTGTGAGCTGTCAGCTGTAGCTTAAGTTATGTGGAATTCTTTAATTATTATTATTTAAAAATAACTTCTTAGCTCTAGTCTTACAGTTCTTTATTTAATACATGGAAGACAGTATCGAATAAACACATTGGGGTCTTTGCAATTGAAAGAGTAACACAGTTAACTCTTTTACACTGCTGCCGCTGGGCAAAGAGGTAATGACTGCCACTTTCCTTCCTCCCCTCCCCTCCTTTAGGAAGTTAAGTCACACAATTCACACTCCCTCCTGTAGAGTTAACAAAACATAGCTTGAGGGTATGAACTGTAGCAACCAATGTTCGTTTTAATAGGCAGCCATTTATTACCTCTTTGTCCATTGGCAGCAGTGTACAGTGTCGACTGTGTTCATCTTTTCATTGTAAGCGCCATATTGAGCTCGTTCCTTTTATTTGTTTTTCCCTAAGGAACCGAATTAAAATGTATCTTTCGTTTTCCTAGGTCAAGACAATCTCAAGATGTCCTTCGTACGCCCTCGGCCCGGCGTACGAGACGTTCCATTCGTTCGGGCTACGCTTTCGCCCACCAGGAAGGTTTTGGACGCCTCATTACGTCCGGCAAGATCATGCGCAAGTTGCCGCGTCCCAACGGAGACTTCTTCTTCCCCCCGTTCAACCACAGTGGTCCGTCGTCGACGTTCACATCTCACCTGCCCACCGGTTCTTTCGACGACACCTCCGACATCTAGACCACCGCACTCTCCCCCTTCCGTTGGTCGCAAAGTGTTACCGGTCATTCCAACGTAACTCTCCCATAGCTTTACAAAGTAACATTTTCAGTCTTTATCTTAATATAATATGTAATTAAATAAATAAAATTTGGTCTACTGGGTTTGGGTTTGACCCCTGGTGCTTCTAGAATATTTATGTGAAGCAGTGGGTCTGTAACGAAGTCAAACTCTGTATCCCGAGGATAAATGAGGAGCTACTTGATTAAATAAGTAGCAGACACAGTTTAGAAAACTGAGGTTAACAGACATAGGATTAGTTGTGCGATGGCCATTCGGTTGGTATGTCTGATTGCAAGTTCACCCCATGGAGTACAAATAAAAGTAAAAAAAACCAATACGTATTACAAACACCTCAACATTTAAATGCGTTCATGGCGTCTTCTTCTGGAAGTAGTAGTAAAAGGCGTAAGTTGGGACCACTGAAGTCAACTTCTTGTTAACTTGACTACCTCCTTAGGAAGATGTGTGTGTAAACATGTATCGGTGTTTTCATTTTTATATGTGCTTCGCTTACATACGATTCTTCCTATTTACATAATTACAAATTATATTTTGCTTGTTGCACTTTATTTCGTACATATTATAAGTTAATGTTAATGAAACAAATAGCCGAAATTATTGTTAATGCATTTTAGTTTGGATAGTCCCTCATAGATATCATATTCTGAAAATTGAAAAAACGACACCTGGACACGGGAATCGAACCCAGGACCTTCGGCTTAGTACGCCAATGCGTAAGAGCATTGGCGTACTAAGCCGAAGGTCCCGGGTTCGATTCCCGTGTCATTTTTCAATTTTCAGAATATGATATAAGTTAATGTATTCAGACTTCACAAAAAATAACTTATCAGATGACTTTGGTACATGTTCTAACATCATAATTTTTCAAACGTTTTCTAAAGCGTTATTTTACAAAATGTTACTTTGTAAACGTAATATTCCTCAGAAATAAAAGGTTTTTTTCTCTTTGATTAGTCTCGATAATCCTTTTGTGACATCCGTTGTGTGTTGTAATGCATCTTGTTCATTTTTGTCGCAGATTGTAAAAAATGTAATCCCTGTTTAGAAGGGCCTGTAATGGAATCCTATACATTTTACACGTTAATGAGTTAAGGTTAAATACAGTTTCTCTCGTGATCTTCTCTGTCGAGGCCAACAGTTTCAATGTCATAAGATTCGTCGGAAGTTGGACTTGTTTTGGAGCCTACTTCTTTGAAACGGTAATACACCGTCCTGACACTTTTATGTTGCATTTATTTTTGCACATTTTAGTATAATATCAAGTATCTTCTCTTATATTTTTCACGCAATGTTCAATATATTGACAACAAATTATTATACATTTGCAAGAATTTTTTTTTTTAAACAAAAAGTGTCAACTTGCAAAGTAAATTTCTTCGTAAAGCCCTTATTATTTTTGTTGTTTTTATCACTTTCAGTTGTATATAGTCAAAACTAACGGTACTACACCTTTTTAGTTTGGAAACTATTTTCATTAATTGTATACATTGGTATCTGTGATAAAGTTAGATTACCATAATTGAGTATGTTGTGTTATGATATCGAGTCCAGAAACTACCAATTTTGTTATTTATACAATAGCTGTAAGCTTGTTTTTCTTAAATAGTTTTTGTATCTAAAGTTTCTCCATATATTGATAGTTTTATAGTATATAACAAATAAACAGGGTGGGAGGGGGGGCATTTCAACAGTCAAATTTCCATAGAAATCGTGTTTGCTGCAGAAGCTCAAACCTGCGACTTTTGTTGTATCTTCACAAACAAAATGCAAGTCGTGCGCTATTTTTTTTTGTGTTTTTTTTTCTATCGATTAGGTCCAAATATTTTGCAGACTTTTATTAATATTTTAGTTTGTGGCTGAAAAAGTTTTGTCTGGAAAAAAAAACTATTCACTACTAAACATACATAAATGTAAAAGGATGTGTGAAATGGTGCTAGTGTGTATTCGAGTGCGTGTAATTATTTTATACGGGTTTTTAAGAAAAGTGCTAACCATCTGACAATCTTAAAATAAACGAAATAATAATAAAATAAATCCCATTTATCGCTTTATGCTAATGTATTCAAAGAACTGAAAACAAAATGTAAAATAATCATATAACAATACAAGACTTATAGTGGATATTTTTCTAGTAAATACAAAAATACAAAAATATAAGAATATAACAATGTAAAGTAAAGTTACGTGATTGAATGTTACCATCTCTCTTGTTAATAATTATGTATAAATTAATAAAAATAATTTTTCATATTTTTAAAAAGAACATTAGAGCATATTTCTAATTGAAAGCCAGTGTCTGAATACAACAATGTAACATACAACAATGTAAGGTTTTTTTATAAATATATAATATATTGTAAATAAAGACAAAATTGGGGGGACGGCGGGGGAACAAAATGTACATAAGTACAGATTCTCAATATTTTAAGACCAGTCGCTAAAAGTGACTGTTGTAAAGTCATCATATAAAGAAAATGTTGAATACATTCTGTTTGTATGTTTTATCAATAATGGTTTTGTACTAAAATTATTTGTTGTGCTTGAAACTGCATTAGAACTGCATAAATCATTTAATTTATCAGTCAATTTAATTTGTGTATTGAACTAACCAAACTCGAGTTTCGTAGTTAAACTGCCGTAAGGAACCACGGCAAGACTTTAAACAATGTCCATGTTTGAACATTTTGGTACTAAGAATATTTGGATCACAAAAATTACAGTTTTATTAAAACATAACCAGAAGTCTTTCATAAAATTGTTCTTTAAAATTAATATCTGAAAGTTTTTGTTTCACTCTCAAAACCTTGAATAACTTTGTTTTAAAAGGAGAATAAAGATAATTCAATAATAATTTGAAAATATTGTCTATTTCAATCAAAATGATTTATTCAGTATTTTGGGGCTTTAATTCATGTTAGTACATATTTTTATATATACTTTGTATCTTATCAATAACAAAGATTTTCTTGTTCATTTCTGGTTTGATTTGTTTCTCTTTATCCAAATTATGTCTGAGGAAGACTCCATAGGGGCAGTTGTGCTAGAATTGTGATAGCCTACCCTTTTAAATCATTTTGGAGATTTGAAGATTACATAATGCCATGCTTAGATTTATTTTGTACTCTTGTCAGTATTGAATATCCTTGAAATAAAGAAATGTACTTACTTTTTCACACTGCTGTATTCATTTTCTCCTTTACCTTTTTTTTAACAGCCATTACTGTTACCAGACTATTATCTAGGTCAGTTTTTTATTCAAGTTGTGTATTTTACACATTGTGCTTGTGGTGCAATTTCAAATATAGAAACTGTGGCACCTTAAACATGGGGATATACAATATTTCTTTGATTCTTAGACGCACATTAATTTTTCATTAGGTATGTTATTCATCATTTCCTTCTGAATCAGTATCAATCTTATTCTGAGCCATCTTTATCTTCTCTATCCCAAAGTATATCGTCTTCACGGCCATTGAGAGAGTTGGAAAAAAAACTGTGATTCAAAAAGATGCCCCGGTTTTTAGAGATGTTCAAATGGGGGGGAAACGTGCATCTTAGAATTGAACTGTAGATAGCCAAGTTGATGTGTGATAGTAATTTAGTGATTCAAAAAGATGCCCCGGTTTTTAGAGATGTTCAAATGGGGGGTGGGGAACCGTGCATCTTAGAATCGAACTGTAAATAGCCAAGTTGATGTGTGATTTCAAAGTTAATTTCCTCAAAATGTCCATAAGAACAAGGTTTCACAGCTATGTAGGATTGTTATAGGCAACTAGTTCTACAATTTCGTTTAAGTATTCTCATGCAAAAATTTCAAATATAGAAATTGTGTCACCATTAACTTTTCGATTTTAGAGGGTTAGTTTTATTTGTGATATAAGCTCACAAGAATTTTCTCTCTCTTTCAGAAGAACCAGGTTCCACAGCTATTAAGTATTGTTATTCTCACCCGATTCAAATTATAATTCCAGAAAAACCATATTCTCGTAACTTAGAATAAAAATTAGTGTTCTTAAATAACTAATTAGTGTTTTTGCGCTATCTATTTGATTTCATTGAGTTTTTCTTTTTATGTGGCGGTGTCTATGAGAAATTTTAGAACTTTACCTGCACTCTAGCGCTTTCTATGATTCTCTTTAGAACTATATTCGTGTGTTGGTTCTATTTTTTTTCTTATGTTGGTTAAAAACTGTTATTTTATTGTGGTGCCTTTCAGCCCGCTTCTTCAGGCTAATATTTACTGTTTTGGATATCTTTATTTGAGTACTCATATAACCATTATTTTCAAACTACATTCGAAATATAATGTAAGCTACTATGTCAGTGGCTGACATATGCTTAATTATATTGAATAATATAAATACCATGCTACAAGAATGTGACTTAATGACTTATTTATTCAATATAAAAGGCATTAGATTATAATATCAACATATTTTGTCTCGACATGTCAAATGTTGCTTCTATTTTCATGTTATTAACTTTATAATATGTCCTATGGCTAGTAAGTTTATCGTTGTCTGGAAATAAAAGATGAAAAGATCCCGTTATGAAGATGACTCTAGGGAACAAAATAGTTACCCCAAGAAGTACTCCCACGACAATAAATCTCCGAGCTCCCACTTTAGGAGAAATGGAAGAATCTCACGAGATTCCCCGCATGAACCATGCAGCTCCTCGTCACGAGAATCTCAAACTCAACAAAAAATATCCGAGTGTAAAGTCCAAGAGAGCCGAAATAAATACGAAGACCACAGGAAGCTGGGAAAGAGCTATAACAAACCCGAAGATAGCAACAGCGACTTTACATTTGAGCGATTTCGCCACGAGTTGAACCAAGTCTATTTTAGGGACGAGAATTTCATAGACCAAGAGGATTTTTGGAAGTTTCTCAAGAAATACGAATCTGTTCAGAAAAAAGCTTCAGATTTAAGACGGGTTACTAAAGAGGATTTAACAAGAATAGGTAGGCCTAAATTATGAAATTTTAAATAACTTGCTGAACTTAAATAATAACCTTAATTAACCTAAGTTTCTCTAAACTGTGTCTTGAATAAATTTTAATCAACTCACAAAAAATCCTCCACTCGGTTACAAGATCTGTCCTATATCACCTAATTTTTTTTTAAATCTCTGTTCACCACCTCTCCACCCACCACCAGTTCCGTGTTAACAAAGAGAACACTTTCTCACATCCTTTCTTCTCTCTCTTTACAGTTTCCTATCATAACCTCTCCTCTCTGGCTTCTCTTCCCCTCTTAAAACCCTGGTCAAAGAGCACATGCATTCGGTTTCCTTAACTATATTGGAAGTTTTCCCAAACCAATCTTTGCAACATTTTAGTAGATTTGTTGTGCACCCATTCCACCTGTCGGCCTTCGTTCCCTCCCCGAGTAGAGCCCCACAAGCTCGGTTGTATCTCCCCAAGTAGAGCATTACCAGCTCGGTTGTATCTCCTCAAGTAGAGCCTCACCAGCTCGGTTGTATCTCCCCAAGTAGAGCATTACCAGCTCGGTTGTATCTCCTCAAGTAGAGCCCCACAAGCTCGGTTGTATCTCCTCAAGTAGAGCCCCACAAGCTCGGTTGTATCTCCTCAAGTAGAGCCCCACAAGCTCGGTTGTATCTCCTCAAGTAGAGCCCCACAAGCTCGGTTGTATCTCCTCAAGTAGAGCCCCACAAGCTCGGTTGTATCTCCTCAAGTAGAGCCCCACAAGCTCGGTTGTATCTCCTCAAGTAGAGCCCCACAAGCTCGGTTGTATCTCCTCAAGTAGAGCCCCACAAGCTCGGTTGTATCTCCTCAAGTAGAGCCCCACAAGCTCGGTTGTATCTCCTCAAGTAGAGCCCCACAAGCTCGGTTGTATCTCCTCAAGTAGAGCCCCACAAGCTCGGTTGTATCTCCTCAAGTAGAGCCCCACAAGCTCGGTTGTATCTCCTCAAGTAGAGCCCCACAAGCTCGGTTGTATCTCCTCAAGTAGAGCCCCACAAGCTCGGTTGTATCTCCTCAAGTAGAGCCCCACAAGCTCGGTTGTATCTCCTCAAGTAGAGCCCCACAAGCTCGGTTGTATCTCCTCAAGTAGAGCCCCACAAGCTCGGTTGTATCTCCTCAAGTAGAGCCTCACAAGCTCGGTTGTATCTCCTCAAGTAGCGCCTCACAAGCTCGGTTGTATCTCCTCAAGTAGAGCCCCACAAGCTCGGTTGTATCTCCCCAAGTAGAGCATTACCAGCTCGGTTGTATCTCCTCAAGTAGCGCCTCACAAGCTCGGTTGTATCTCCTCAAGTAGCGCCTCACAAGCTCGGTTGTATCTCCTCAAGTAGCGCCTCACAAGTGTGGTTGTATCTCCGCACAAGTAAAACATTGAGCCCCTTCAAGTACGTACTTGCAGGTACCCAAGAAGACAACCCCCTTGGTCTGCCACAGAGCTTTGACAAGAGTCACCTGGTGAGTGTTTGTCTAACTAGCAGTGCTGATGAGGACAGGAAGCGTCTCTTGTCCCGGAGTGTGTCCTGGGATAGACTGGTCGAGTTCCGTTCAGTCCTACTCCTCTACATAGACTTCCAGCAGCGAGAGAAGTTTACAAAACTGAGAAAGCTTAGAGAGAGTCAGGCGAACCTGCCTGTCGCGCAGTACAGGTAGTACCTTAGCGCAAGAAGGTTGTGCGCTTGGTTCATTCCTGATGGCTCACTAATAAACTGTTAACGTAGGTGACTTGACGGTCTAGGGGTAATATTAGACTTCTGTGCTGGGGTCCGGTGTTCAATCCTCGGTCCCGGCATAGATTTATCTGATCACCAAACCCTTCCTTCACCTTTGACAAGACATCTTGTGAATGTGGGGAATGCCAGGCCTCCACCGTGGTTCGGATCCCACGTTAAACTGTAGGTCCTCCATTTCATCTCACAATCACCCNAGGCCTCCACCGTGGTTCGGATCCCACGTTAAACTGTAGGTCCTCCATTTAATCTCACAATCACCCTACCATTACGCATTAGCGTAAGTGCGTATAACCCGAATGGGTAGTAAGACATGGTGATAATAATAATAATAATAAACTGTTAACATTTCGGGCTATCATTGAAATTTGCCAACAACAAACTGCTCTCAAAATTAAATGTTTCTTATGTCGCTTTTCTAGGGTTGGTATTACACTGTCATGTTATTTTATGTATTAAAGTTGTTTTGATCAAAACAAATATGATGTAACTTTGAAGATCCATCAACCATCTTTTATAAACTCATATATTTTACAAATATTTGATAAAACATTTATATTATTGAACATATTTTGATGTTTTATCAAACAAAATAGCAACATTTGAATCTTGTTACACTGTTGAAAATTTAATGGTACAGTATGAACAAAATGTTTCTTAGTAAGACTTCATACCTATATAATTTCTAAAGTCTGTTTTTCTTAATAATCAAGGAATAAACTTCTGTAAAGTTTCTTGGTGCGGACCGTAAATATTTTGGCTATAATTCCGAGACTTAAATTTCAAGCTATTCAAGTATACAGCTGTTAATTCGTATTGTCTTTCATCTAGTGTATATTATTTCAAAGAAATTTGCTGTAATTTAATAATAACACAAATTTCATCAAAAATTGCCTCAAATATTTTATGAAATATTTTTCATTTCTAAAACAAATATGACAGTGTAGTACTGCCCTAAGGAGAGACTGAAGCCCGCCTAAAAACTGTAATCCGCCAGGATTATGATCATACCGGCCTACAGTAATTATTTGTTTTAAAATGTCCACTCTAAAATTCCTAAAAATTAAAAATATAAACTAATTCTGTCTTGAAGTATTCTTTATCGGCAATGAAAATTACTTCCAAGTAATATACTGGGGAAAAGCTATAAAATAAAAAATACTCTTTTCAATCAGTAAATTTGCACTGATGGGTACATCTAGTCTGGTTTGTTGGTGACCAGAAGGTCAGAGTTTGAATCCCAGCCGAGTGTACTTAGAGCATTTTTCCTAAATTTTATTCCACTCTCCTCCCACACACATGTGTGTACATTTCTTTAAACCATATCTTTCTAATCCTTACACCATTAGTGTAGGGCTGGTTAATTTATTTTAGTTACATATCTAAACGTTTTATCAAAATTAATATTTATTCACTTCATCTAGCACTGTCACAACCTGTGATGGATGAACTCCAGCATGTTGTGTGCTTGTGTGTCTGTGTCAGGGAGCAGATCGTGTCATCCATGTTGAAAGATCGAGTGGTGGTCATCGCCGGGGACACCGGATGCGGAAAGTCCACCCAGGTCCCGCAGTACTTGCTCAAAGCTGGGTTCAAAAGGATCGGTAGGTGGGCCAACCCCTTCAAGATAGTCAGGACAAGGGGTGGG
>CABFOW010003531.1:44293-72677 GCA_902141385.1 Timema californicum
TATAGTTATTATTCGAACGTCAGGATAAATATGGCTGCTGTTCTGTTCTCGTATCGTTTTTTAATGTTTTATTTAGCTGTTGAAAATAGAAGAAAAGATTAGTAAAAATATGAAAAACATTAAGTTAGATAATAAAAAATAGAGAAAAGATCATTCAATTTATTTTACAAACCACAAAGCATAGTTCGATATGAAATACATCCACAAGTCACCCGACCGGGATTCAAACCTTGAAATCGGCGGTCCAGTATATTGCGAGTGTGTCGCCTTAGACCATTCAACCACAAAAGTAGGTGTAGGGATATTAAATCAAAGTGTGCATTGATGTTTTTGTGTTAAAGAACTATGTTTAGAAGAGTTTCAATTTGATGACGCCCTAAGCCCTATGAAACGAGTTGNTGTTTCTGTGTTAAAGAACTATGTTTAGAAGAGTTTTAATTTGATGACGCCCTAAGCCCTATGAAACGAGTTTGCTACTCTTAAGAACACTTCAAACCACTTTTGTTCCTCAGCCTGCACTCAGCCCCGCAGGATTGCCTGTATCTCCTTGTGCAAACGAGTGGCCTACGAGACACTCAACGAGTTTGGCTCAGAGGTCGGCTACCAGATCCGTTTCGAGAAGAGCAAGACACAGCACACCAAGATCGTCTTTGTCACAGAAGGGTTGCTGTTGAGGCAGGTAATGGTTCCAAGTCTGTTGTTAAGATTAATCATTTTGGGAACTTTACGCACATTTTTATAAACACCTGTTCTCTCAGCACATGACTTACAAAATATTATTATTATTTATCACCGCGTCTTACAACGCGTTCGGGTTATACGCTTTCAGTACTCATTACGCTAATTGATTAGGAATTAGGAAGGTTGAATTAGAGGAAGTGAACCCGCATTTGCGTGGAGGGAAAGTGGAAAACCATTTAGGAAAAACACGTCCTCAGCAGTCGAGCTTGACACGACTAGCGCGTTAGCCAACTACGCCACCGAGGCGGGTGACTTACAAAATAATCGACCTTGCACACCAACAGCTAAATTGAAACACCCAACCATAGCACCAACAAATTTTATATCTGCATCGTCAGACAGGCACATACCTCACATATCCAAATACTTATGCTAAATTATTTGATGCTTGCTCTGAGACCCAAAATCTGCTAGAAAGGTATTCTGACCACGTGGCTTCATCAGTAAGATAATTAGTGTCGAGGTTGGCCTAACCCTAGAATGGTAAACCTCTGTGTGAGACATGAATGCTAAATTTTACTTCCTTTACATTTTATTACATTGAAAACATAATTTTATTACATTAGTGACAAAATGAAAACTATTCTCAACTAGTTCAATTATTATTATTATTGTTTTTTTTACATAACTTCATCACATGATACACGGGATGTTGCCCTGAATTCCTCTACAGATTTCGCGAGAACAGTGGCTGCAGAGTGTCCTAGTCATGCACCCTTGGTTTCGTTGTAGGTTTCAATTATTTCGGGGTTCCTGGTTTCTGGTTTATTACCACGTTCTCGTGTGTAATAGGAAGCGAGACTACAACTGTGTTTTGTTTTAGTTGGTAAGTTACCGTTGTTGCTAGATTAGTAAAATGCTTCATTGATGCTAAACACTCGTACCGTTAACGGCTGAGTTTCTCCTAGAGCACAAACAAAGCACGTCACAAGTGAAGTTTCAAGGTCAACTGAAGGTACTGGAAAGGGGAAGCGTTCTAGCCCTCATGTAAGGGAGGGAACCTGACAACCTTGTAAACCTCGGTAGTCGCTTTTACGAAGGAATGGCGTTCTAGGGTCAAGTATCTGGTATGAACGCCCCCACCCATCCACTCGTCCCCAAGTCTAGCTTCTCCGCCTACTTAGCAGGCCACATGCCGCCACCGCGGAAAATGTTTCCACTTCAAACTGTACGAGAAGATGCAAATCTCCGCTATAACCCGAGTACACCAGGTTGCGGCCCCGTTTGTGTGTAGGTGTCGACAGACCCGACCTTGTCCGGCTACGATGTCGTCGTTCTGGACGAGGTCCACGAGAGACACCTCCACGGAGACTTCCTGTTGGGTGTGGTCAAGTGCCTTCTCTACCAACGATCAGATCTCAAGATTGTGCTCATGTCCGCCACCATCAACATACAACTATTCTCTAGTTACTTTTCCAACTATGCCACTGTTGTACAGGTGAGATTGATTGTCCTGGTTCAGTGTTGTACAGGTGAGTTGGTAGCATTGCTAGTCTCTGGTTATTGTCTACCTCAATTACAAATAGAGGAAATTATTGTTAATGTTACTGAGGGAGTCAAACTTAACTGACACTTCATTTGTAAATACACTTATAATAAATACTGATTTTACTAAACTGAGCTGGCCACTAATACTGATAAATTTAAGATTAAATCACCAAAATACTAATATTCGAATCAACAACTTTAATACTACACAACTCATGATTATCTATGACCGAGAAAGAGATGGGAGTGGCGAATAGCAGAAAGTGTGCAAGGGAGAGGAGAAGAATGGAAACAAATAAAGGAGGAAGAATGGTGGCATTTTACTAAACAGACCAAAAACACACGACTATGACAAAAGGCATAAAAAGGAAATTAGTAAAGAGTGATAGGACATTTAAATAGGATCATGTAAAATGGTGAATGAAAAAAAAAAGGATAAACAAATGAAATAAATAAAGGATCTAATACTTTTAATTGAATTCTTATCATGATTATATTCAAATCTTCTCCTAGATTTACTCACAGTGTTGTTTCCTACGAGAGATGGTTCCGTGTGTAATGTAATTGATCTTGGAACTGTTTATCAGGTTCCCGGGAGACTCTACCCCATAAAACTGTACTTCCAACCAGTCTTGCCAGAAGATAAGTCTTCAAAGACTTCTCGCATCAACCCCGCCCCCTATGTCCGCATCATGCAACTCATCGACGAGAAGTATCCAAGTAGGCAGTCAATCGTGCTCTCATCTTGAGATAGAATATATTGTATGTTACTTGTAGTGAGGGATCACATCCTTTTCTCGTTGAATCCAAAACTTAGAGAACACGATAACTTTCCGACATAGGCATGAATTTTATTTTATTCAATTCTGTTTTTGTTCACATTGAGTGGTAAATTAATGTTCTTGGTGCTTGGTCGCTAAACCCTTCTTAGTAGGGGTGGGTCAAAACCACTTTTTCAATTCAAAGATAACTCGAATTGAATAAATGAAATATTCTCGAAGCTAAATCGAAGTCAAAAAAAAATTTGTTGGCTGTTTTATGACTGAAAAAATATTATATTGTGGTTATTTACTTATAACTGTGTAAACTAAAATTAGTCGGAACGGTTTTTTGCAATATTGTTTGTAATATTTAATTTTATTCTGACAAATTAAGTTACTATCATAACCTGCAAGCCAATTACTTCAAACCCGCTTCGGTGGCTACATGGTCGAAGACGCTCTTCTTGCAGTGGACTGATTGCCCATGATGGGGAGATCGAGGTTCGAATCTAGTTGGAGTGTACTGAGGGGGGTGGTTTTTCCAAAATGGTTTTCCACTCTCCCTCCACGCAAATATAACCGTACTAATCCCTAAAACAACTAGCATAAATTAGTACATAAGCATACAACCCAAGCAGGTAGTAAGACGCAGTGCTAAATAAAAAAAACATTACTTCTGTTTGTTTTCATATGGATATTAATGTGTAATTTACATAACCGCTCAGAATTGCTACAATTGGCCATAAATCAAGTGTTCTAGCTCTCAATATTTTTATTGGCAAAGTTTCTTAATTACCGAAGCCAGAATTTTTTTCGAAGCAAAGTCGAAGCTGACATTTATTTTGAAGCCAAGTCAAAGTGTCAACGCTTCTCATCCCCCCCCCCTACCGCTTTCAATAGGAAGCCCCAACTTTCGGCCAACAACATTGATTGGAAATCACTCAAATTTGGCATTATAGAAACATGTATATTTGATTTAAATAATTATAAAGTTTGTATAAAAAGTTATCAAAATATTCTAATACTGGATTACTATATAATTTCTCTTTGCACCGTTAATTAAGTAGATTAAGAATATAAATACAATAATTGCAATATTGTTATTGCCACCATCTTAGCAACACAGGTTTCTGGGGCTTCCTATGAAAGTAAGTCTCTACACGAGTTCTTGTTTGTTTGTTTGTCAGGGGAGGAGAAAGGAGACCTGCTCATCTTCCTGAGCGGAATGAGCGAGATCTCGGCGGTGGTGGACGCGGCCAAGGACTATTCTCACAAGTCTCAGAACTGGGTGGTCCTGCCTCTACACAGCACACTCTCCATAGCCGAGCAGGACAAGGTACCGACAACCCGACCCGCCGGTTTGTGTCGTATATCATCCAACCTGTGGCCGGGTACATTTAGTAAAATGTCTTCGTCTTCCTCCATTCTTCTCCTCTCACTTGCACACTTTCTGTTATCTGCTCCTTCCATCTCTTTCTTGGCCTCCCTTGCGGTATTTATCATACATATTTCATCTCCATCATCTTCTATCTGGGAGTTTTTCCTTTTAGTTTATTTTAATTCATAAAACCTGAAAGTATAGTCAAATTCAGTCAAAAAAAAAAAAGAATGTTTACAACAGTTAAAAAACTACCACAATAATAAATATATTTGAGTGAAAGCTCTACCACTGTGGTAATGTGTGGTGCGCAGTGTTTCGACTACCCGCCAGAAGGTGTTCGCAAGTGCGTGGTGTCCACTAATATCGCTGAGACCTCTATAACCATCGACGGCATCAGGTTTGTGGTCGACTCGGGGAAAGTGAAGGAGATGAGTTATGACCCCCTCTGTAAGATGCAGCGGCTGAAGGAGTTCTGGATCAGCCGGGCCAGCGCGGAGCAGCGGAAGGGCAGGGCAGGTACACCACTTTCTTACCACCATCCTCTGGCGACACACCTTTTACCACTAAAACTCCTGATATTTTATTTAGTTTCCACAGGTGTGTGAAGCTTCGCCAATAAAAATGGCCATAGTTTAAACTGTCAAGGTAAACACAGCGTCCATTACAAATTAGTGTTTATTTTACAAAAATCTGAAGTTTTGGAACAGCATTATGTGGTATTCGCTTGATTCATCAGCCTAGGCCAAAAAACATGGTAAATATATTCACAAATAAAATATTTCGTAGATCATATTTAATGTCTAAAGATATAATACATATTAAAACATCGTTCTGTTTTTTGGAATATCTCCTATAATTTGATTCATATTATAACAGAGCAAGATCTTTTTTTTAGCACCATATCCTACTACCCATTAACCAAACACAATGTAATTTGGCTACCACACAACTGAGGGTCAGAATGACCTTGACCTCTCCATTCATTTTAGAGGTTATTTGACCATTAATTTATGCTTCATTCTCACGATTTTTTGAAAATGTCTGTACCTTTCGTCATTCTTCGATCTTAATTGATTGTAATGTTTCCCTTCCTGTAACTTGTCGGGCAGGACGGACCGGGCCCGGCGTGTGCTACCGGCTGTACTCTGAAGAGGAGTACCACGCCATGTCCCAGTATACGACTCCTGAGATCCAGAGGGTCCCTCTAGACTCCTTGTTGCTCCAGATGGTGGCCATGGGTCTACCAGACGCTCGCAAGTTCCCCTTCATTGAACCCCCGCCTCCTGACAGTATCGAGAACGCCATCACCACTCTCAAACAACAGGTGTGCTCACATCGAGAGTTGTATCCAGTATCACCACTCAGTATACTCACTCAAACAACAGGTGTGCTCACATCGAGAGTTGTATCAAGTATCACCACTCAGTATACTCACTTAAAACTCTCTGGTTCACTCTTGAGTTGTATCCAGTATCACCACTCAGTATACTCACTTAAAACTCTCTGGTTCACTCTTGAGTTGTATCATTACGTTATCATTCTGAAGTTTGGTTTGTTATCGCTCTCCGAAACGGCAAATTAACAGCCTTGGATCTGATTGTTGTGTTTCCCCCAGAGTTATATAGTTCAAGTTGATAATTAGAAACACACTTGCACTAACAAGTGCTACTGAGCGCACTAATAACCACCACACACACTAACAAGTGTTACTGAGCACACTAATAACCACCACACTGATAGTTAACACACTAACAAATGCTACTGACCACGCTAATAACCACCACAATGATAGCTAACACACACTAACAAGTACTACTGAGCGCACTAACCACCTGTCATTGCAGGGGGCGCTGACAGAGGAGGAGAAGTTGACGGTGGTGGGTCGCATGCTGTCTCGCCTCCCTGTGGACATCAGCCTGGGTAAGATGCTCATCATGGGATCCCTGTTCCATCAGGTGGACCCCGTGTTGTCACTAGCTGCGGCTCTCAGCGTGCAGAGCCCCTTCACCAACCGAGCGTTCAGGGATCCCGATTGCGAGGTTAGTGCATTCTCTCGTAAAACTCGCCTTGCCTCTTATTTAGAAATACTCATATTGTTGTATGAGTAATATCTTCCTGTCGAGTTGTATAACCTGACAGTCATCCTGGTTTATGAGTAATATCTTCTTGTCGAGTTGTATAACCTGACAGTCATCCTGTTGTATGAGTAATATCTTCTTGTCGAGTTGTATAACCTGACAGCTGTCCTGTGTTTAACACCCCAGACCTCTCGCAAGCAGCTCGAGTCGGATCATGGAGACCCCATAACTCTGCTCAATGCCTTGAAGGAGTGGCTCGAGGTGAAGAACTCCAGCGAGGGGAGGGGCCGGGGGTCGCACCAGTGGTGTCGGCGTAGGGGGCTGGAGGAGCAGAGGTTCTACGAGATGATCAAACTGCGCCGACAGTTCAAGGACCTGCTGCAAGTAAGAATCGCTACAGGACGTCTCTGTTACTGGGACTTCAAATTAAGTTATCATCTCATTGAGGAAATCCAAGATGCCGATCACCCAAATGGACTAGATGTTTAACCAATAAACACTTTATTTTATATCCTATTGATTTTTAACCTAAATCTAGGTTCTGAAATCAACAATATTCGATCCACAAGTGAACGTTGTATTTTTACCAGCATTCAACAATGAAGGGCTATCAGTACAGTAAGTTTTGTATAATATCAACGGTTTCTGCGCAAGTAAGTTAAATGGCACATAATTGTGATGTATTCTTGACATGTATGTTTGTTCCTAAGGATAGTTAAAGCTAAACAGGTTCTGCTTTTGAAAATAATAGTTTGAGAAAAATACTTGCGCTCAAGGTAGAAAACAAACAAAATGTCGGTGATACTATCGGTTGTTCGTCAGCTCATTAGGTTGCCATGTATTATGTTTATAAAGTGGTGCTTGATTGATAGTGCTGCTAGTCATAAGTCAGGAGTTACTGTAACTGACATCTACTGACTGGGTGTTGAACTGATTATTGACCCTAAGTGGAGGTCATTGATCTTGTTCATAACGTCGACCTCAGTGTTAGAGTAAAGTGCTTAGCTCAGGACCCGATGTTCATGGGTTCAAACCTAGCCTGCGTCAACGGATTTTTCTTGAACAATAAAAATCTATATCGCAACTTCTCTCGGAGGGGAAGTAAAGTTGTCGATATTGGCGTGTAAAAGAACCCTGGCAGGTATGTGACAGTACATTTCCTGGCAAAATCGGTAGGTTATTTTGCTCTCGCTCATAGAAATTCCCATCTGCTGATATAATCAGTTAGTTCATAAATTGCACGTTAAATTACCTCAAACGATGAAAAATGAAATTTTATTTTAATTGTACACACTTGCGATGTAGGACGCAGGACTCCTGAAGGACACCTCTATCCCCCCGGAGCAACTGAGCAGTGCAGAGAGGGCCCTGCGTCACGGGGAGCTGAGGCTGCTACGCTCCCTCAAGAGGGAGCACAGAGAGGCAGCCCCCAAGAAGAGGCGGACCTTGAAGCTGGACGTGTGGGAGGTGGCTGTGGAGGGGGGGAATGAGGAAGGGGAGATAGACATCAAGGACGTGGAGTTCAGGCTCAGCAATGACAGCTCACAGGTCCAGGTGAGGGCGCTACCGACCTCGACACACCGGAGTGGATCCTTTTATTGATACAATTTACTTCGTTAAGTTCTTGAAAATGTCCTTCACGCGCCTCTCTCGGGCTTCAAGTACCGATACAATTTCCTCACAATCGTCAGTTTATTCAAATGCCTCCATCTTCCTTTCTCTCTCGTACACTTGCAACAGCAACCTGCTCCTGACTCTATTCCTAATCCTGTCTCTCCTCGTGACAGCCAACATGCTCTCCTGGTCTCTCTTACATCCAACATCCACGTGTGACAATGGATACAAAGTATAAAACAATCACACCAACAAATTGGTATATTTCCGGTTGTCAAGTTGACGGTACCTTTCTTACATTACACTACAAGACCAGGTGGTTTGAGAGGCTGACCGCTGGGCTGAGATCTTCTGCTCATCGGTTGAGTGGTATAGGGCATCGCTCTAAACTCCCAATTACACGGAGGTCAGGGTTAAAATCCTGGTAAGGAGTATTGAGGGTGGTTTTCCACTCTTCATGCAAGTGTAGTTACATTTCCTTTAGATCCTACCTTTATCATCTCTTACATCATCATTATCACCAATTTATTGTCACAGCGAATCGTGTACAATTTGTGAGTCTCTTCCATTTCTTCATAGTCCTCCAATCACCCCTGATCTGGATGTCTTCCTTTACAGCGTCCATCCATCTTCTCGATCTTCTCCTGACTACCTCCTCCATTCCTTACCTCACCACTCTCCCAATCACCGTCTTCTTCACATATATGTAACTATTCATTTAGCATGGTTGAATTCAAAGTTTACTTGGATTTGTACAGAAAGATAGCAATGCACCCGACCGAGATTCGAACTTCGATCTCCCTGTCATCGGCAGTCTAGTATATTATGAGAGTTACGCCTTAGACCATGCGACCGCCGAAACAGGTGTGTTTAATCCACACGGGTGGTAAGACGCGGTGCTACAACAATTACTGAGCAGAGAGTCCATAGCTCCAAACTGTGAGATGCCTAAATAAACTCGGACCTAAATATTACCTAGGTGCTCACACTTGTCACTATAACTTGCAGAGTCTGTTGTCCGGAGCGACGGCGTGCAGCTACAAGGACGTGATGATGTTGAAGGTGATCCTATGCTCAGGACTGTACCCGCAACTCGCTGTGGCGGACGAGTTCAACCATTGCAAGGTGAGTCCACCAAAGTCCCTGGGTCTCTTATATCCTCGGGGTGAACCATATCGACCGACCTTTTCTAATGTTCCTCTCTCGTTTGGTTTGACAGTCGGTGTCCGAGCAATTGTTCCACACGACGGGTAAACCCTACGTGGCCCTCCATCCCATGGGGTTCTTCGGGAACCATGCGCAGGTACTGCAGTTGGAAGAGTCGGACATTGTGATCCCTCAGGGGCACACCTCCAAACTACCAGTCAGCTCCAAACACCAACTGCTTTGTTACATGTGAGCTCAAATTAGTGACCAATACAGTTTCATTTTATTAAACCAATATATATAATTAAAGATGTTACAATTCCTGTTTTTCTCAATTACATTTCTTGGTTCTTCTAGTTTTACACTTTCAATCCTTTTCCACGCATCCGATCTAACCTTACCCTTCTATCCTCCTTTCAATGTTTAGTTTAATTCGGCTGTTCCCAAAACTGGGGTACGCAGGCACCTTTCAGGGGGTACGCAAGCAGCTCTCAAGGGACTTATGGAAAACCATAATTGTTGGCGGTTATCGTTATCTGGTTATTTCCATCCCTCTTTCTTCCCCCCGACCGAAGACCGATTTCTGAGAATTCTCAACCCTCTACTTGACGCCTTCTCCGTTAGCAATTTATTATGCCTTTCTCATCAACATGTCTCTGTGAGGGTGGTTTTTCATCCATGGTGTGCCTAAAAATAAGTACCGCAATAGGATAGATTCGGAGCCGGACCTCCGCTTGAAGGTTTCAACTGGACAACCAGACACAAAAAGTTGTGCCGAGCCGTGCAGACACACCCCTCTCACTGAAAAACTTTGGGATTCATAATATACCGGCTCCAGAATTACAACTAGCAATTTTGATTTGAAAATATTGTGTTTGGATTCACTTTTTTTCTTTATTTTTGAACTGATTTGTGAAGAAAATGTATAAAACTTTTTCTACAGAAGTTTTACAGTAAAACTGTGTTTTTTTAATTGATTATAATGATTTTAAACCTGTCATTTGGATATTTTTTTATTGAGATGCATTAAACTTTTAGTCATGGTCAAAGAGTACAATCTAAAAAAAAGTTTGAGAACCGCTAGTTTAATTCACTGTGAAATGAAAGCTAAGAATTGAGGTATCAAAGATCGTGATATTAACCTCTATTATTTGACAAACCTGAGAATTGGAATCGATAAAACCAGGTGTTGGGATATCTTTAGTTGACACGCATTGTTACCTCGTGTAGGTCCCTCCTGGAAACGACGAAACCTTACCTGGTCACCACGTTGAGGATTCCTGCAGCGCAGACTCTCCTGCTGTTCTCGCAGTCCATTGATACCAACAGCGACTTCTCGCGGTGAGTCATAGTACTCGCTGTTGGCTCATCTCACCTCTCACCCGTCTGATATTTATGAAATCTTACAGTTAATTTAATTCAAACTAATTTTCAATTAATTATGTTATAATTTAATTTTCACCCTTTGTGATGTAACTTTTGTTTGGTATCATTAAGAACTGGAGTTTTTGTATTTTATTTTGCGTCATTATCTTACTTTAAGTAGATATCTTTGGGATTTGTTCATCTATTTAAGTGATAGCTTCTTGCCTTTTGCACATCCTATACACATCATGTAACATGCTCTCTTTTTGCACGCCCTATACACATCATGTAACATGCTCTCTTTTTGCACGCCCTACACACATCATGTAATATGCTCTCTTTTTGCACGCCCTATACACATCATGTAACATGCTCTCTTTTTGCACGCCCTACACACATCATGTAACATGCTCTCTTTTTGCACGCCCTACACACATCATGTAAGATGCTCTCTTTTTGCACACCCTATACACATCATGTAACATGCTCTCTTTTTGCACGCCCTACACACATCATGTAACATGCTCTCTTTTTGCACGCCCCACACACATCATGTAACATGCTCTCTTTTTGCACGCCCTACACACATCATGTAACATGCTCTCTTTTTGCACGTCCTACACACATCATGTAACATGTTCTCTTTTTGCATGTCCTACACACATCATGTAACATGTTCTCTTTTTGCACGTCCTACACACATCATGTAACATGCTCTCCAACTTTCACTTGCATCTGGCGGAGGCAAGATGGGAATTTTTTTTACAAATGAGGGGCTGGGGCATAAACCACAGACCTTTCTTGTAGTATCAACTTTAAAAAATATATTCAATTATTATAGAGTTGGGTCGGATCCATTATATTACGAATCCAAATCAAGAATCCGAATCTCTAACTAACCTTCGAATCCGAATCTCGTTGAAAAAATTAAGAACACAAGAGGAAATATAAATATAATAGAAAACACAAACAATAACTAAATGTTAACATTCTTTCTTATAATCCATTCCTTCATTCATTCAGTTTAGTGTTAAATTACTGGTCTGGGGTCTGGTTAAGTTCATCCTATAACTATAATTGATTCTGAACCACCAATAACCAGTTTTATTGTTCACAAACAAATTTCACTGAAAAATTGAAAACAAAAATAACATTGTTTTAGTGTTTTGAGTCTCAAATCTGAAATATTCTCAAATCGGAATCTTCAATATCCTTGCGGATTTTAAGGATTTGAGGACCCATCCCTAAATCATTATTTATGATTCTAGGAGTCGACTTTTGCAAAACAAAATTATAATAGAATAGTTTTTTTATTTAAAATTTGGAATAAGTTGACCCTTATATAAATAATTATTGATCATGTATTTTAAAGTATCCCAGCACGAAAGTGCAGAATGTTAGATATGTCCGCTTGCTCCGCCGTGATGAGTAACTTGGCAACTTGACAGTGTGACAGTTGTGTGTATGTGTGACAGGCTGGTGTGTGACAGCTGGCTGCTGTTGGAGTTCCCCGTCCCAGAGGCGGCCACCAATCTCTTGCTGAAGGCGGCCAAGCTGCGCAACAAATGGGAGGAACTTCTGAATCTCCGACTAGAAGGTATGTCCACTGTGTTGTCTAGTTCTTCTCAAAGGTCAAGTAGCAACAGGGCTCAGCCTCGGCTCATTATAATTAGGTCGGGATCTACGGTGCCTTAACGATATTTGAGAAAAATATCTCATTCAAAATCTTCTAATTATGAGTTATGATTTGTTTTAGAGATCTAATACTGGTTAGTGATAGCTCGGCCCCAACATGATTATAGGACTAACTCAACAACCAGCCTCCAGATTAATAATTTAACAATTTACTGAATGTATAGATCTTTAAACAAAACCTCGAGTAATTAATGAGGAACTTGAGCTTATCTTTCCTCGCATGGGATTCCATTTTGGATTAGAAGACAATCACAAGCACATTTCATATTCAACCGAGAGAAGTGTGTGTGTGATGCGCTGAAACGTCATGTGACCAACCTTGATGCTCGGTGTGCCGTAGAGTGAACACAACCAACAGGCAACCAATAACTCGTGTCTGTACCTGTGCAGCCGTGCAGCCCGCTGTGCGGGACGAGACCAAGAGTGCTAGTTCGGCATTTCGCCTGGAGAGGGAACTGTCGTCGGATCTCCCTCGGTTCATGCACACGGAGATTGTGTACACCTTGAAGCGTCTGATGGCGGCCGACCTGAAGAGACTGCACGTTGGCCCGGACGCCGGGGAGTTCGCCCCTCTGTGCCCCAATCCCTTCCACCCCTCCTGGGAGAGTTGCCCCCATCCTGTGAAGGGCGGAGTCCAGGTCACTAGCTACCTCACGTACAACTGGTGAGTGACTTCTTTGTCTTCAGGCCGGTATATGTTCATATTAAACTCAGATTTTATTTGAAAGTACTTGATATGTTTGCGAGTTTATATGACTCAAAGGTTGGTGACAGTAACGTTTTATTATGCAATCGACTGAAAATTAATGTGAGAGTGATCATTTGCTGAGACCTTCCTTAGAGTAAGTAAGTATATTGGGTTAAAACACTTTTTGGAACCTTCAACTTGTGTTTGGTGTCTACTATGATTAGTGGTGTGCGAAACTTCAACTTAGCTTTAAATATTCGTCAGCTTTGACTTCAATTTGAAAGTAGAATTTCTGATTCCAAAACTAAGAAGCTTTAACGATAAAATTATTCAAAGTTAAAATAAACATTTGTGTTAAATTCTTTTGTCATTTTGTGAAGTAATTAATGTACATCACAGATTAATGTTTACGTGCCAAAAATGTAACATAATTAAGTTACATGTCGCGATAGTAACTTAGCTTAGGACAAAATATATTACTCATGTATGGAATAGAATCTTTGGTTTCATTATTCAACTTTTTTTTTTTAATATATATTCAAATTTCAATTTGGCTTTGGAAATATTTCATATGGTTTGATTTGACCTGAACATATTGAAGTTTTCACACCCTCAATGGCTCTGGTTTTTGCCATCTTGTACAGTCTGTTGCAAGAAGAAGTCACCCAAGAGTTTGAGACCTGGCACTGTCCGAGTTGTGACTTGGTAGCGTCTCTGAGCCCCATGGAGCGTCTCCTGCACTCGCAAACCTGTCCACAGAAACAAGATAACACGGGTACAGTACACTTTGTCTCATTCTCGACATAATGAACCAACCGACTGAGCTCGGTGGTACAGCCCAGTAAACAATTCAGTACAATATTCTCAAGAAAGATCCACAAAAAAGAGCGCACTGAGAAACAACATTACAATTTACAATAGCTCGGTCTCAATTCACTGTCTCGACATATGTTTGGCGGTAAACTTTGGACGCGGGCTCGGTTATTGAAATTTAGTGTTTCAAGCGATGACCAACCAACCATAGAGTCGATGGTCGCACGGTCTAAGGTGCTATTCTTGCAGTAGACTAGACTGCCGATGACAAGGAGATCAGAGTTCAAATCCCGGTCATACTTACTGGGTGCTTTCTCCTAAGCAATTTCCCACTCTCCCTCCATGCAAATATGAGTACACTTTCTTTAAGTCCACCTTATTCATCCCTAACACATTATCTTAGTTAGTACTTGGTACCCTAACTAAAGCCGGTATTGTTGCAGACTCCAAGATGGAAGAGGAGGATCCTCCAAGCTCCCGAAAACCAAACTCTCAACCTTTCTACTGTGAACATTGTCAGAAGACTCTTCACCTGACTCCGACAGAGACCCTGAGACACAAGAAGCAGCACTCGCTATAATCATCAGTCAGAAGACTCTTCACCTGACTCCGACAGAGACCCTGCGACACTCGCTATAATCATCAGTCAGAAGACTCTTCACCTGACTCCGACAGAGACCCTGAGACACAAGAAGCAGCACTCGCTATAATCATCAGTCAGAAGACTCTTCACCTGACTCCGACAGAGACCCTGCGACACTCGCTATAATTATTACTCATCATTGGTTTCCAGCCTATGGCCGGGTCAGTTTAGTCAGATACTTCCATCTCCCTCTGCCCTTCCACTATTCTTCTCCTCTCACACTCACACTTGGTATTATCTGCTCCTTGGTCTCTCTTGTGGTCTTTCCCCTTCAAAACTCATCTCCGTCATTCTTCTTGGGATTCTTTCTCGTAATAAACATTAATACTTTGTTATGGGAGGGATAGTATAATATTGTATTGTATTGTTATTGTTATTAATTTGAAGTATCTGGGGAAAAGACCGCAAGGGAGACCAAGAAAGAGATGGGAGGAGCAGATAACAGAAAGTGTGCAAGTGAGAGGAGAAGAATGGTGGAAGAAAAGTGGGAGATTAAGGCAGTTTACTAAACTGACCCGTCCACCGGCGGGAAACGAAGGGTGATGTTGACGATGCTTTGTAACAATCAGATGAATGAATATTAATATTTTAGATGTTTAATGAGTTTTATTTTTCACTTATTTTCACTTTCCTTAGCACATACATTCAACAAGATATAAATTGCATGCGTCAAATAACACAAATACTATTTTTATTAAAATCTACCCGCCTCGATGGCGTAGTTAGCTAATGCGCTGGTTTCGTGTTGAGCTAAACTGCCAAGGATAGGGAGATTGAGGTTAGAATCTCGCTCAGAGGAACTGAAGGGCGTTTTTCCTAAACGGTTTTCCACTCTCTCTCTCCATGCAAATGCAGGTTCACCTCTATATTCAACCTTCCCAATTCTTAACCTATTAACATAAATAGTACTTAAGTGTATACCCCGAATGGGTAGTAAGATGGGGTGCTAAGTATTATTAAAATCTGACAAAAGTATTCCCATTAGATTTACTTATTATTTATTTATTTTCATACGAGATGTTACCTGGAATATTTGTGTGGATATTGTTAGTTTTTACTTTTGATTATTGTCTTTTTACATTCAAATTTGAATCTTAGAAAACATTATAAGCAATTTGATCTAACTTTACAAATTGAAATAATATTTTCCTCCCGCAGTTCCGAGTTTGTTCTAATGTTAATCCACATTCACTTAAGTGGTAAATGTACAGTCTGAGGTCTGGTTGTTGGGTCTGTCCTATAATTATGTTGGGGATTAACTTCTAACAAGCAGCATGGTTCAAAAATAAATTCCAATTCAGAATTTGAAATAAATATATACATACAGTAACTATATAATTTGTAATTTGTCGAAGGGGTGAACTCTTTATTATTTTTTAAGCATCTTTTGGGACTGTTTCTAAACGTGGGGGAAGTTTAAGGAAAGGCAAGTAATGTTTATATATTTTTAAAAAGCCTTTGGCAAGTTCATTCATGACCTCCTGATGACAAATGACTGATGTTGTTCAGAAGTGGGCATCAAATAATATTATCTGATCTTTATAAGTGACTGTTCTGCCCTCTGTGGGAACATACTTGAAGCTTGCGACTGCTTGGCACTTGTGTTTCTGTTAGCGATTATCTCCATAATCGAGGTCTGTGTTGCGATGACTCCCTCCTGGTCAAGCTTCAAATCCTTGTAATATTTATATAACAAAGTGTGTGTGTGAATGTGGGGAATGCCAGGCCTCCACCGTGGTTCGGATCCCACATTAAACTGCAGGTCCTCCATTTCATCTCACAATCACCCTACCATTACACATTAGCGTAAGTGCGTATAACCCGAACGGGTAGTAAGACGCGGGGCTAATAATATTAATAATAATAATAATAAATAACCTCAGAAAAATATCAGCAGAGTCACAATGACTCCTTTCTCAGGATCACTGGGTGTTAAAAAAGAACAACTAGCTTACGGGGCAGACAGAATTTTGAACTGAACTGGAAGGTAGCCCTTTACACTCATGTACTAACCATTTTAATGTACCTAACTTTAGAACTAGGATTGCCAAATACAAAGAGAATAAGAAAAATACAAATTAAAATTATAATTGTGTTTATTATTCAATATGATCATTCCAACCAAAATAAAACTACCTAAAGAACTTCTTGATAAATAACAGACTAAAATAATCTCCATGGAATGAGGCCATGAGATCGCTTTACCAACCAAAATGTGTTTAAATGTTGGCACAATAATTGCTAAAAGTGGTGGCAGGTTGGTCGCTATGGCTAGCTTGAGGGTTCAAACCATGGAGTTGTTGTTTTTTAAGCAAAACAAAAATTTAAAGCAATGAAATAACAAATTCACGAAAAATTAACACGGTAATAATAGTCTGACACCTTAGGTCAGTGGGTAGCGTGTCTGCTTACTGATTTAAGGGTCCCGGGTTCAATACCTGGCATGGCTGAAAATTTATCATTTATGAAAATATGGGTTTACCCTTTCATATTGATAAATTAAAGGCTGGCGACTGAATGTTGTGCCTGATCTAGTCTTGAGTTAGATTATAAGGCATATTAAGGTAAAACAAACAGGCCTAGCCACCTGGTGGGGGACAATATAATGGATCGAATAAAAAAAAACTACTGGAAACAGTAATGGATGTAAAAGTTCATTTTATAAAATTACTCAAGATCAGCTATATCATATCTTAAACTAGCCGCTAATTTAATCAATAATTGAAGGCAGAGCAAACATAATAGAAAAAAAAACTTCAATCAGTTCACACCCAGCTTCTTAAAAGGTAGAGGGTGATAGTAGCGCTAGATTGAAATAATCAATATTTCCTCCTGGCATAGCCAAAGATTACAAATATAATAAGTAAGAGATATTAATAATATGATCCTTGGTGGCCAACTTCTACACTAGGTTCGTTTATTTATAATAACTCAAATATTTGGGTGAGGGACTGTCATAATGTATCAGAGGCTCCGAATACAAGATGAAGATATCACCGGGAGTTTCAGGACCACCAAAAGGGAAGCGCTGGGAGTGGGACATTAAGCCTATATGGGCGGTGACTCTAACTCTATAGAGATGAACGCCATACGCTCCTTATTATAACGTACTACAGAGTCCGATACGTTTTAGCTCACCTGAACATTGATCCTGAAATGTCCTGTAATTATACTCAGCTCCACCAACTGACCGAGGCAGTCCCAAAGAGAGGAGGACTCGTCCTGTGAGAGAAATATCCGAGTACAAACTAAAAGTAATGAACGTCAACCAAAGTGAACCTAGTGTCTTCTAGCAGAATAGCGTTTCCGTGTTGGTAGGCAGATATGTTAAAATAAAAAGAGTTAACCCACTTTCAGCATGTCGAGTTAAATGGAACTAGTAACAAACACAGGTATAGCACCAAGATAAATGGTGGAAATATTTAGAGAAAGTACACCATTCAAGTAATAAAAGATATATGATATTTCGAGAAAGAATACGTTTATATGGGTCATAAAGGAACCTAGAGGTAAAATTGATAGGGTTGTTTTCAATAACCTATGTATACCATGTTGGAGGAAAGCAGTGGCGTATTCTGAGAAAAATTAATAGGTATGCTGTACTCTAAAAGTTGCACCGGAGATTTGGGGGCCGAGGACCCACAACCACCGTTGTCCAAAAACGTCAAGGGATTATTTCAAGGGATATATTTGAAGATGTGTTTATATAGAACAGTGGTTCTCAGACATTTATTATTTCCATTTAAATGTATGCTATCTTAGGAAATTTTGAGCCTCCCACCCCCTCTTCCACTCCCATATTCTCTCTTCTTTTATTTATCCATAACGATGATTGCCACCCACTCAAAATATAACAACAGTAACTCCATGGTGTCAGCCCGAATTCAGGCTATACCTACCGAGTGGCTACAAAACTTTTTGGTGAATTAGTGCCAACTCTTGTGGATAGAGGGTGTCATGTGGTCAGCACAACGATGACTCCAGGCATTAAGCTTGGCTATCTATACCGGAGCCACAACTATTTTATTCGAGTAGCTCCTTTTTTATCCACTCTATGCTGAATCTAACCCGTTCCAGACCCACTGTTTCCCAGATAATCTGGACGCGCCGAGAATCAAACCCGGGACCTCTGGATTCGTAGCCAGAACTTATGACCACTATACCACATAGGGGGTCGTCAAATTGTAATTATATCTACATGGTTAGAAATTTAAGTAAATATTAATGTCAGGGCTAAGAGTGGTATGGGCACATTTCTGAACGTATAAGAGAGACAGATCCTATTCATTTAGCCTAGTGTAATCAAAAGCACACAGTTAGCGATACTCAAAGCAAACAATCATAATAAGAGTAAAATTAAGTGATACGTCGATTAAGCGTCCATCAGATCTTGGTGAGAGAGATTCAGGTGGATTGTTCAACTCACGTTGCAATTAAAACTATTTTATAAAGCCTAACTTTATCTCACACAATGCTGCTTGGAAACAAACGAGTCTCCCAACTTGAAAATTTATACTCCAGAAGCTATTTAGATGCATAAACTCTGACTAACATATGGGAGATTATTCGGACTATATATACTCTATCGCTACGTCATTGATTTATTGCTAAGATATTTACACATAGGCCCTATCTTTTGCTGTAAGCAGTGGTGCACCTAAGTGGGAGAGGGGCAAACAGGGTATTTGACCCTCCTCCCCCTCTTTCCCCAACACCATAAATAATGTTAATATAAATTTAAATAATAGTAAGTATAACTGACATTGAAGATGTGTCGAATGTATATGCTACATTTTAAGACCAGGCTTCAGACTTAACCCTAATATTCAAAATGTTTACCGTTACACACAAAATTAACAATTGGAAAAAACATACAAATAATAGCATCGATACCATTTGTATTATTTAAATTACTTAATTACTATAAAACTACTCTAAATTATTTATAAAAGTATTTAATATTTATAAATATTCTCGACCTTCAGGGCTTAGGAGGCTTTGCAAACACAAACCCGCTCTCCCCATCAAAATGTAATTCTTGCTACAGCCTTGATTTAATGCCTTCCCCAAAGTAAATGGCTTGGTGCGCCACTGATTAAGTAAATTATAAGAAAATATATTTTATTTTACCTTTTCCTTCTAAATCATCTTGAAATGGTGAACTCACACTCCTGATTTTTTTTATGTATAATAATATAAAATCACAATGACTAATAAGTCATTAATGTAAAACAAAAACTAAAAGAACACTAATACAACTCCACGATCCTTTCTACTAAAGAAAAACAAGAATAACCGTCAACTACGGTTAAAGAAATACATGAGAATATATTTGACTAGAATACCTAAACAGAAATCAATGTATAATTTAAAGCTTGTTACGTATACTAACTATTATTTTACAATTAGTTATATTTTTATTTTATGTATTTTTATTTAAACTATACTAAATTAGCTTAATAAATAAAATTGTGATCTTGAATCTTTTTTCAATAGTTGGCACAATGCTTAACTTGCTTCACAGGAACAGCATGACCTGGGTTGTGAAAACCCAAGCTCAACCGCCAATTACTAATGGTTGGGCGAAAAGGAATGTGCTACCAGCCCCTATACATTAGGCAATGTCATTAGAACCTTCCTAACTTGCCTTGCGTGTTTCAAGTAGCAAGCCCTGGGTTTCCTATTGTACAAAGTAGAACCTTTTAGAAAAAGAATTAATTAAAACACAGTATTCTTGGAATATGAACCAATATTAGTTTTAAAATTAATAATTAATTATATATATATATGTGTGTGTGTGTGTGTGTGTGTGTATATTTTAACAATTTAAACATTAGTATTTACACAGACAGCATTGAATTAAAAAAAAATAGTCTGTATTATTTTGGCTATGCGGCGCAGGACTAGCATACCCAGAGAGTACGACACTGGAGGAAAGAGGATATTAAAAAGGAGGATCCAAATTTTGGATGACTTAAGGGAAAGAAGAAAATTCTGGGAGCAGAAGGAAGAGGCAGTGGACAGGATGCATTAGTGGTCCAAGTTCACTGACAAAAGGAATGGATCTGCCCCAATACAGAACACATTAATGTTTCATTTTGTAGTTTGGGAATAATTTGAGAAGGTCAGTAGGAAGGTAACTAAATATATACATTTTTATATCTATAAACCTAGAGAGAAAATGAATAGTGCTAGGAAACAAATTAAAAGCGTGCATTTCTTTTTCTTTAAAGTGAAATCTATTTTTATTATCTTTTTTTATTTGACTCGCACTCTTGGTATAAATTAAAACTATTAATATTGTGAGTTCACTACATTTGTTCCTAATCCTGTAACTATTTATCGTGGAATATACGAGGTACATTTTTAAATTTGATGTTGTCTACCTGTATCCTACTGCTAAAATCTACTGGTTTGAAATTGTTGTTAAAATCTTGCTTTAAAATGGATGAAGGTTTGATAAATAAACTAAGGCGTTATGAAAAAATTGAATTTTTAGGTGAAGGCCAGGTAAAGTATTAAAATTAATACTTGTTTGGAACTATACTGTCATAATTCTGTAAAATAATCAAACCTAAATTTGACTAGGTACAGTTGAGCAAAACTGAACCTTCAATTATTATTTTTTCTAATCGGGTAGTGACCCCTAGCTAATCAGAGATTTGGGCAGAGATTATAAGTGATATTTATTTGAAACCAATTGGCATCTTATAGACTTTCTTATCAATCTTTACATCCTGTTGTGAATTTATACTTAGTAACAACACCCAGCAGTTCCTTGCTAAGATTATTCAGTCCATGAACCATGTCTCACTATCATGCAGGCTTAACCATATTTTAAAGTAAGCCTAAACTTAATGTCCAACTGATGACCCGATCTATGGTAACAGAATATCTTCCACACCATGCCTCTTTGCCAATATTGAGCTAGGTCTCATGTATGAACCTTCTTACCCTCTTAGCTATAAGGGTGCCCCTCCCCGGGTGTAGATTTTCACCTTTTAGGGCACAAAGTGTACAATTAACCAACACATGTATTCCATCCTCCTTCCAGGCGAATATTTCCTTCGAGCACAACATAGGCCTGTCAATGGACTTGCGGTATAACTCGCTAGATTCAAATCACACTTTCCCACTGCTGACAGGACTGTTTAGAGGTTTTAAACCTGGGGGGGGGAGCGCCCCACATGCTATTTTCCCCACTCTCTCTTTGTGCTAATGCGAAGGAAATTACCTCTAAAATTAACCTAAATCAATATTTCACTCCCCCTCGTTTTGATTGACCAAATAGGCCTACCCCAATTCAGGGGTCCAAGGCGCCACACTTACAATATATTGGACTGTCAATGACGGGGAGCTTGAGGTTCAAATCTTGGTCGTGTGTACTGAGTGTGTTTTGCCACTCTCCTTCTATGGGTACACTTCCTCTAAATATAACCTTCCTAATTTCTAAATACCATTAGTGTAATTAGTACATTCAAGCGTATAACCCGAACGGGTAGTAAGACGCTATACTCAATAAAGTATTGCTAGTAAAACACTTTACAGGCCTCACACTAGATGTTGACAGGTCACGCCAACACTGACGTTTACTGTCAAGACTTAATGCTGATTTTCACTCCATATCAACTGTTATTGTTTTCAGTTTGCCACAGTGTTCAAGGCTAGAGATTCGCTCAACGACACCATAGTCGCTGTTAAAAAGGTATGCACCATAACACCCAAGTCATAATTTGGCTAAATGTAATTGAGTTTAGTGACGGCACTAAACCTTGTCCTCGCGATTGTTGCAGATAAAACTGGGGAGTAGGGCAGAAGCTAAAGATGGAATCAACAGAACGGCTCTGAGAGAAATAAAACTCTTGCAAGAATTGAAACATCCAAACATTATTAATTTGATGGGTAAGTGAACGTTATTAACTTCACTCGGTACACTATTGAAAATATAAAATAAAATACCAATATCGGTAATTACTACTCATAAGAATATCTTAATATGGGAAGAAAAACCTTCGATCAATGTTTAAATTGCCAATTAATTTGTCCTCCCACCTTCACTAATGACTGAACTCAATACTCTGGGGTGACCTGGCGGTCTAGGGGTAAGGTGTCGGACTTCTGTGCTGGCGGTCGAGGTTCAATCCTCGGTCCCGGCACAGATTTATCTGATCACCAAACCCTTCCTTCACCTCTGACAAGACATCTTGTGAATGTGGGGAATGCCAGGCCTCCACTGTGGTTCGGATTCCACGTTAAACTGTAGGTCCTCCATTTCATCTCACAATCACCCTACCATTACACATTAGCGTAAGTGCGTACAACCCGAACGAGTAGTAAGACGCGGTGATGATAATAATAATAATAATAATAATAATCAATACTCTGTAAAAGATAATCACGGCGAGGACTGGTATTGTTAATTTTGGATTTGTTCCATATCACAGAGTTTAAAATCTTCAAATAAGATCATCAAACTGTTTGTTAAACTGAGTATCCCCCTGTGCTATAGAAGATACTATTTGCTACTCTTTAAACCCGATACAAATAAAAGTATCGAAATAATCTGAATATAAACTTAAAGGTATTCATAAATTGAAGATATATATGGACATGAGAATTGAACCATAGACCCTTGGCCACATACAAATAATAGAAACAGACTCTCAACCTTACGGGGTTTTGCTGCGCTCCTTTTGCCAGCTTGAGTCGTTCAACACTGGGCTTCGCTAGTTTCGCTGCCGGGTGGTGATATGACTAACGGCAGCGATCCTGGTGTTGGAGGACTCAAGCAGCCATTTTAACCTGGAGGTTGAGTGTCTGGGTATATTATTTTTAAGTGCCCTTGGCTAAACTTGCCAATGTTCTAACACTGAGCTATCCAGGTTTCATCCTATCCTGGTCACAGGTCAAATCCTGGCTAGAGCATTGGTGTGCCAAACTTAGGGTCTCCTCTTCATTTCCCTTATCCAGGTGTAATTTATCAGTTTACAAATATTATATTTGAAGTGGCCTCATCCGTAAGCTGAAAATCATTTCTATCTTCTAAGCTTTGCTATTCATGTACAAGCTTTAGCTTTCTTCCGTCCGGTAACTTAAGAATCTCAGTCTTACTAGTTGTTGAAATAACCAAGTTCAGTAAGTCCCACACACCTCTCACTTGACCACGGCTATATTTATCAAACGTTACAGAGGTATTTTGCTGTCCCCGATCTAGATGTGTTTGGTCACAAGTCAAACGTGTCGCTAGTGTTTGACTTCATGGACACGGATCTGGAGGTGATCATCAAGGACACGAGCATCGTGCTGACCCCGGCCAACGTCAAGGCGTACATGCTGATGACGCTCCAAGGACTGGAGTACATGCACCTCAACTGGATCCTCCACTCCACCGAGACCTGAAACCCAACAACCTGCTGGTCAGCAGTAATGGGGTGCTCAAGCTCGGGGACTTTGGGCTGGCCAAGTTCTTTGGCTCTCCCAACCGGATCTACACCCACCAAGTGGTCACGCGCTGGTACAGGTAAGTGTCTGATCGTTCGATACGGTTGGATGGAAGCAGACTCTTGTACGATTAACTGTACGAAATTAGAAGATGGAAATGATCTTTTAGTTATGTATGTAGCGATTTCAAGTATCATATTCGTGAATTAATTCCCTCGTCTGGGTGTCATTTTTCAGTTTCCGAACAAGATATTAGGGCTCAAAGTGTACCTTGAGCTGTTATTTTATGTGTGTGTCCGGCCGCAGGTGTCCGGAACTGCTGTTTGGAGCCCGGATGTACGGTACCGGAGTAGACATGTGGGCCCTGGGATGCATCCTTGCGGAGTTGCTTCTGAGAGTCCCGTTCCTCTCTGGCGAGTCAGACCTGGATCAGCTCACCAGGATCTTTCAGGTGCTGGGGACCCCAACTGAAGAGTCGTGGACGGTTCGTTACTCCCTTTACTCTCTCACGCCCCACGCTCTGGGCGCGACATCTCCACCTTTCCTGAAGGTCTCCCTTGTTCCGAATACAATTACCTCACAAAGTGAAAAGAGTTTTTTCTCTCGAAGATTTACTTTACATCCATCACTGTTTCCATCCATCACTGACTTAGATAAGATCTTTATTCCAGCCATATATTTTTGCTAGGCCTGTCGTAGCTTCATATGCCTTATAATATGACTTAATACTAGGACAGGCACAACATCCAGTCCCCAGCCATTAAGTCATCACTGTGAAAGGGTAAACCCACATTTCAACAATGATACATTTTTCGGCCATGCCGGGAATCGAACCCGGGACCCTTAGCTCATTAGACAGACACGCTTCCAACTAAACTAAGGTGTCCGATCCCTATAAGGATACAAGTTTTTTAAAAAAGGGCCCACCATATGTGACCAGACATGTGAAACCGTACCATAAATCGCTAGGCTAACTTTACAAGATAGTGAGACAACATATTGTAAGTGTAAAATACTTTTACTCTTTAACTACGTCCTTTTGTGTCTAAAACTCGAATGTCTCCACTTGAAAGTGGTTAAATAAGCCATAGAACATACCTCTGCATCGGAACTGAAACCATACCTTTAGCCGCCACGGTAATTTTCCGTAGTCACGATATGGTTTCACAGGTACGGTCACATATTATTTAATGCTGACATCTGAATTTATTTCTGCTTACGTTATAGAAGTCATTCAATCTCTAGTCTGCGTTAAAATTATGTTCAGTAGCTATTATAAAAGTGGTTATATGTTTACCCGCCTCGGTGGTGTAGTTGGCTTACGCGTTAGTCGTGTAGAGCTGCTCGACTGCTGAGGACGTGGAGATCGAGGTTCGAATCTCGGTCGGGTGAACTGGGGGTGGTTTTTCCTAAATGGTTTTTCACTCTCCCCCCACGCAAATGCGGGTTCACTTCCTCTAATTCAACCTTCCCAATTCCTAATTCATTAGAGTAATTAGTACTTAAAGCGTATAAACCCAAACGGGTAGTAAGACGCGGTGCTAAATATTATTATTATTATTGATTATATGTTGATATATTTAGTATTTAATGAATATTTTCAAATGTGTTCATAAAATATAGAAGTTTTAACCTCCTTAATGTCATGAAGCCTTGGAGGTTACTGTTGATGTCAAAGACAAAGTTAAGGAGAGCTGGGCTGTGACATTTTTAAAGCTTTGCACACACTTCTAAATCAATTCACCTTTTCAAAGTTTTACGTCTGTTTTGCAAATATAAATGGGTATAATTCCTTTATTCGGCCAACTCCTGTGATATATACAAGCACGTCTTTGTGTCCAGGGCGTGACGACTCTCCCAGACTTCATCCAGTTCAAGCAGTTCCCGGGGACCCCCCTGCGTCACATCTTCACGGCAGCGTCGGACGACCTCTTGGAACTGTTGGGGAGCCTCCTAGCCATTGTCCCCTTGCACCGGTGCTCCTGTCAACAGGCCCTCAAGATGCCCTACTTCAGGTGGGGCCCCTATCACCGCAACTAGCATGGCCTTGGATGAGAGGCTGGTTTGAATCTCGGGCGCATACATATTATAGTTTTCAGGCCTGCTAAAAGTAAATCCAAGCTCACCCTGAGTTTGTCCTTGAGTTCAATATTGACCCTTTAACCAAGAGATCACGTTATAGTCCAATTTTCATAGGAAGGTCCTTCTAGAAAATACAGACACATTTGTTCACGGCCAAGATTAACATTATCACCGACTATTCTCAGCCTAGTAAAATGCCTCCATCTTCCTCTTGTAATAATTTTCATTCTTCTCCTCTCCCTTGCACACTTTGTATAAGTATTGTTAACATCTATCTAAAGTGATAGCTACAGATCATAATATGATAAAATGTTTGAATAGATAAAAGTGTATCTTTTAGTTTTCCAGCTGTCACAAAAGGTTCTTCCTATGAAAATTGAGATGTTACATTTTTAGCCGTCATTCGGTTTGAAAGTTGAACGACGGAGCTTGAGTGGTTAATGTTCTGCTCTACGGTGCCATAACCGCACCCAAACCGTCTGGACGAGCGCTTCTCTGTCGCACGTTCAACTTGAGCCTTGTTTTCAGCAACAAGCCCTACGCCACCCCCGGTCCACAGCTCCCGTTGCCGTCCGCCATCCGTCCAACCAGACAGGATGAGAAACCTAACCTCAAACGCAAGATCATGGACGCCATAGAGGGAGGTTAGTATGGCTCTAACTTGATTTGGACCCACGCCGGTGGCTGCGTGGTCTAAGGCGTCACTATCGCAATATATTATACTGCAGATGATGAGGAGATCCTGGTTTGATCCCAGTTGGTCGTACTGAAGGTGGTCTTTTGTAAATGGCTTCCCACTCTCTTTCCACACAAATGTGGGCACACTTCCTCTAAATTCAAACGTTCTCATACCCAACTCATTAGCGTATTTGTACAACGGGTAGTAGGAGCCGGTGCTAAAAAAACTGTTTGGTTCTCTCCAGTAACCAAGTTCACTTCATTCACTCTGCTCAGTGTTTTGGTTATGTTTGGTTCTCTCCAATAACCAAGTTCACTTCATTCACTCTGCTCAGTGTTTTGGTTATGTTTGGTTCTATTTAATGCACACATTATTTCCATCAACCTAATAGGGAAATCTTAGAGGAAATGCACAATCATTAGACTGGGCAAAGGGCATTGGAGATAGTTTTTCCATCCTGTCCCAAGATTCTAACGAGAGTCCCGACCTCGTAAGTAAGATTCAGGCACAGCCGTACTGAGCCAACTCTCCCGGTATGTGAGGTTATTGGTTCTAATCTTAGCGAGGCATGAAAGGGGGGAAGGATACAAGGGTCAGTGTGCTACCGTCCTTACTGGTATGCGAGGTTATTGGTTCTAATCTTAGCGGGGCATGAAAGGGGGGAAGGATACAAGGGTCAGTGTGCTACCATCCTTACTCTGGATTCAAACGTTCGCTGAAAACAAAGAGCGGAACTGAAATGTGATCGCCATGACGGGCTCTGAGCCAGTAACAAGAAATCAGCGTGAACTGCTTAGGTCTTTCTGAACTGGTAGTCAATATCAGCTTTGTCTGCAATACTCCGTAAAATCTGTCTGAAAAAAATCAATCTGATTTCAAAACTAACCGACTCGATCCTTGTGCATGTGCCAACATTGTGAGATACAAGTGGACAGCTGTGTCTACTGTTGTGAGATTAAATGAAATAATGCGTTAAATAAAAAGTGTGTGTGCATTATGGGTCAACATAATACTTCTGCTAGCGTGTGAATTGCTGCTACACTCGAGGGTGTTTTGCTTTCAATTTTCGGCAAATGTGTGAATTAAGCCAGACTCAACAAATCTCACATGTAAGACGTGGCTAAATGTTGTAGACGAATGTGTGGAAAGCAGAAATGTTAAAAGAATTTTAGTAATAAAAGAGCATGTAAGAGATGTAGCTTCAGGCGCGGCCACCCTAGCGCTGTAGACCACCTCCAACCGGCAAGGAACTGTCCCAAGTGCGGGTGGTTGGTTGTGAAGGGAAGGTTCCAAGGTTGGTATAAGGGTGATGGGGATCAAATGAAAGGGGCAGGTCATGTTATACGTTGAGAAACATTAAGCGTTTTAGTAATAAAAGAGCATGTATGACTCGGTGTATGGATGTTGTTGAAGAGCATGTATGACTCAGTGTATGAATGTTGTTGAAGAGCATGTATGACTCAGTGTATGGATGTTGTTGAAGAGCATGTATGACTCAGTGTATGGATGTTGTTGAAGAGCATGTATGACTCTGTGTATGTGTACCGCGGATAGAGACTAGCCTAGCACCAACAACGTCTTTGTACTCACCAGTCAACAGTCAAGCTGGGGTCTCGTACAAATGCTACGATCACGCCACGGAATGACCTTGTTCATCTTCACTGCAATAGACTCTGTTTGGGAACTAAAAGTTTAAGTCGAATATTTTCCTGACTAAAACTATCCATTTGAAGAGCGCGTGCGCGAGGTGGCCGGTCTAAGTGGTCCTC
>CABFOW010003532.1:7237-22748 GCA_902141385.1 Timema californicum
CTGATTACCAAACCCTTCCTTCACCTCTGACAAGACATCTTGTGAATGTGAGGGAATGCCAGGCCTCCACCGTGGTTCGGATTCCACGTTAAACTGTAGGTCCTCCATTTCATATCACAATCACCCTACCATTACATATTAGCGTAAGTGCGTATAACCCGAACAGGTAGTAAGACGCGGTGCTAATAATAATAATATGATTAAGTGTGGCTATAGTCGCACATAAATACTATAGCTTGTTGATAAATGACACCTGAACACAGGACGAGGTCTCTTATTGGTTCCTGTGTCCAGGTGTTTTTTAAATATAAAGAATGGGAGTTCATTATTGTGACTCTCTCACTCTCTCTCGGCTGTGTTAAGTTAATTTGTTATCTGCTTTAAAAGGTTTATCTGATTAAGTGATAATGAATAAAAACTAAGCTTTTATTCTTCTGGATAGTGTCAAAAAAGTTTAACCACTGATAACCTTCCCAAATTTGGACGTCCCAAATGACTTGGGAGCTTCTCTCGTCTCACAGTGAACACGTAACTTGGTTTGGTAATTTGGCTCAAACCAGGAATCACTCCTATTGCAGTATACCCAAATACTTATTTTAAAAAAACTACGGGATTATGTCTAATAGCCGGTTATTTTCCGTGAGATGGGCTCTTATCCCACTCTCAGTTAATTGCCTGTGAGATGGGCTCTTGTCTAACTCACAGTTAATTGCCTGTGAGATGGGCTCTTGTCCAACTCACAGTTAATTGCCTTTGAGATGGGCTATGCTCTAATATTAATTTACTCGAAGTTTGAGATGGACTCTTATCTAGTACTCATTTAATCAGCCGTGAGATGGGCTCTGGTCTAATATTAATTTACTCGAATGTGAGATGGGCTCTTATCTAGTACTCATTTAATCAGCCGTGAGATGGGCTCTGGTCTAATATTAATTTACTCAAATGTGAGATGGGCTCTTATCTAGTACTCATTTAATCAGCCGTGAGATGGGCTCTGGTCTAATATTAATTTACTCAAATGTGAGATGGGCTCTTATCTAGTACTCATTTAATCAGCCGTGAGATGGGCTCTGGTCTAATATTAATTTACTCAAATGTGAGATGGGCTATTGTCCAACTCTCATTTAATCAGCGGTGATATGGGCTCTGGTCTAATATTAATTTACTCAAATGTGAGATGGGCTATTGTCCAACTCTCATTTAATCAGCGGTGAGATGGGCTCTGGTCTAATATTAATTTACTCAAATGTGAGATGGGTTCTTAAGGGACTAGGTTTCTAAAGAAACATACTTTCATTCACTGAGAAGTCCATCGTTTCAATATCTTACTTTACGAAGAATGTTATTATCTTGGATCGGGTAACTTATTAAAATATCAAAGATCTGCGCCGGTAGTTAGGTGGATCACGGCATCAATCTTCTCTTGCCTGGCTTACTGGGGTCAGCAAGGTTAGGGTTATATTGTTATATTCCTGGTCTTATCGTAATATACCCGCCATTGTGTTTTTCTAACATAAGAACAGGAGGGAGAACTTATGAGAGATTTGTGGACATTATCAATTTGAATTAACAATTTATGGAAGATGAAAGATTAAATGATAATTAATGTATCGTGTATTAAAATGTAGTGAGAAAGTGTGTATTAATATAATTTGATGAGTCAGTTTATTTTATTAGCTAAGATTCTATCTATGCTTTCTCTAAAAAACTTATACCTTCTCTAATTTTTATAAAGTATTGTTTTCCACTCTTTCTCAATGTCTAAATTAAAAGTGCACTTCTTCCGAATTCCAACCTCCTCATCCTTATCTTGTTAGCGAATGTATGGGCATCACTAGAGGCACGCGGGGGTACTAATTACACTAATGGATTAGGCATTGAGAGGGTTGAATTTAGATGAAGTGAACCCACATTTGAGTGGAGGGGGGAGTGGAGTAGCATTTAGGAACCACCACACCCCAGTTCACCCGACCGTGATTCGAACCTCGATCTTCCCGTTCTCGGTGGTCTAGCTCAACACGACTGGCGTGTTAGCTCATTACGCCACCAAGGCGGGTTACTCGTGTTATTAATTTGCTAGGAAATGGTTTATATTTTATTATTTAAAGTGAAAATTGTCTCAGTTCCCTCTTCAATAATCGGGCACCTGTAGCGAAAACTATATCATGGGGAGAAATACTGCTGAAAGGGCATTGCAGTCAAAAATGTATTTTAATTTGTAAATTATCTGTGTCGGTGGCTGCGTGGTCTAACACACTGCTCTCGTATTAGACTAGACTGTCAACGTCTGTGAGGCCGAGGTTTGATCCCGGTCAGGTGCACTGAAGGTGGTTTTCCACCCTTCTTTCTCGCAAATATGGGTGCACTTTATTAAAATTAAAAAACCCCTAATCCCTAATACATAAGTGTAATTCGTACATAGACGTATAACCCGAACGGGTAGTAAAACACGGTGCTAAAAAAATAATGGTAAAATGTGTGCCCTTCATTTGGAAATTGAACGCCAACTGCCCTAAATTTGACCTTGAAACCGTTCTTTGTTTACAGAACATGCCGAGTTTTTGCACTGCAAGGGTAAGAAGTTTGTGGATTTCAACGAGGTCCGCCAGGAAATCGAGGCGGAAACGGACCGAGTCACCGGCTCCAACAAAGGCATCTCTAACATTCCCATCAACTTGAGGGTCTACTCTCCAAATGGTAGGGCCCCGTGAGGGGTACTTTCTTTGGGACAAGAGACACAGTTTGGTTTGAAATGGCAGAATAACTTTACGCAGACAGTGAATCTTGGGAGACTCAAGTGATCTTTAAGTTACGAATGTTGCCCCATCAAGTTTCATATTCGTAATTTGAAACACCTGGACAAGGGACCAAGTTCGATTCCCGTTTTAATATGTTTGTTTTTATCACAAAATATTTCTATTTCACATACAACATACAGTATAATTAATGTTGGTGTCACTGTAAAATGCTGAGTGTATTTTGATGCCATTTTTTAACCGCTAAACCATCCTTTCTTTGAATTTCTATAAAAGTTTGTTTTACAGTATTTTAGTTAAATTGTCATTCTGACACCTTGTCTCAGTCTGTAGCATGCATGCCTATTGAGCTAGATGTGATGAACTTACAGTGGGGGGACTGGGTGTTGTGTCTGATCAAGATTTAAATTAGTTTATAATTGGTCAGTTCAGAAAGTGCACGTTAAATACTAAAAAAAAAAAATTTAGATCTAATTACTGGTCTATGAGGTTCAAGATAACATTATGTTGACCCCTGGGAATTTAATGAGAAATAATAAAAAGCGAGGGAATTGAAATACCTGCACGTGAAAAAAAGTGAGAGATTGTGTTGGTTGATGTTAGCAAAATGTATTGTCTAAATTTGTTATTCTAACATGAGATGGTTGTATAGTGTTTGTATAACACATTCAAGCCACGTTCCCGTGGGGTGTGGACCGTGAGCGTTAATTCTACTCCATCGTGCACGTTCTCGTCGCTCACGTGTGTTCACACAGACAGGAGGGTTCTGTTGAGACGTGGCTCCATGCTGTGCGGTTTTGTTCTTCTCAAACCACACCACATTTGGTCTGTAGACGTCCTCGACAGATTTTCTCGACCGCTGACTATCTGCTAATCTCTTTAGTTCCTGGCAGTAATAACTTTACAATAACTTCTTTAGGTCCAAATCACGATATATTTAAAGCCTCACATGTTCTCGTTGCTGTTGCGTGCGAATATCAATCTCGGTACTCCTCCAAAGTCAGATCGTACAAAATGGGCTCCATTTCATACAACTCTATGAAACGAAAGGTGTCATCATCATTACATTTTAGAATACATTGTGACGGCATTCTCGCTTCATGCCCGCAACACCACGACTGAAAGTCAAACATATTTGATCTCAACAGGACAGGGTCGGGGAGTCAATGACGTCATGAGCAATGTCCTTAACGCTACGTTCACACGGGTAATGTTGTACAAAAAGTGTGGCTCACTTGTGGTTCATGCCCTGTGGACAATAATAATACAGAAACATTAAATAATGGAAAAATACCTTAATTGTTTTTGAAAATATCTAATCACTTGAATGCAATAAAAAAAAATTGCCACTCCCCGATAAAAATAATATAGTGTTAAACAGGTTTTTTTAATGTTTGAAAAAGTCAAGGTATTTTTTTGATGAAAGTTTTGTACCAACCCTTTAGTAATTTTATCTATCAGATTAGAATCGAATTATTACAAACAGGTGCTTAAAAACACAGTAAAATATATATTTTTAAAATAAAATTATGAACAAAAAAATATTTTAACCTCAATTTGGTTTCATGTATTAGATTTGGGCTCACTTGGGATTGAAATCATGGACTATTCACACTCGTATTTTCCAGTATTAATTAACCCCCTCTCCATTTTTCACACGACCCAGCTCGAGAAACCTCCAATGTATATCTTGTGTTTCAGTCCTAAACCTCACACTGATTGACTTACCGGGGCTCACCAAAGTCCCCATCGGGGATCAACCCGTGGACATAGAGGCTCAGATACGTGCCATGATCATGCAGTTCATAGGCAGGGACAGCTGCCTCATCCTAGCGGTAACCCCGGCCAACACCGACCTTGCCAACAGCGACGCCCTCAAACTCGCCAAAGATGTCGACCCAGGAGGTACGGGATTCCCTCGCACCTTTTAGTTTGACATCTTAGATGTATGAGTGGTTGAATACAACTTCAGACTACCCGCCTCAATGGTACGAATGGTATAATGAAGAGGTTTCCAGCTACCCCCCTTCTTGCGGTCCTATTTGTCAGGATAGCTTGCGAGGAGGGATAGGGACGGTGGCAAAATAGATGTGTGAGATCGTAATTTATAGAAGGCTTTGGTTTTTTAAGATTTATTAATAGCACAACGAGTTACTACAAAAATGTAATGTTAAAAAGATGTTACAAAAATATATATAAAGACTTTGACATAGAAGCTTGTTAGAGAACTGGGGCTTAACGAGGAAGAATTAATTACCGGTACCCTGGGGCATGACGGTTGTCCTCTAGCGCAAGTACTTGATGACCCGATGTTCTAGTCTGCGTGGCCCTGAAAAGAGGACAGAGGCGCCCCTCTGAATATATCTGGTGTCACCCTCGATAGCTCTAAAACAGAACCATTTACACTGCAAATCGGCCCAATTACTAAACATGAGGACAAGTTGTTATGAGTTGTCAGCATTCTTTCCTAACGTTTACTAACACATCACAACAAGTTAGATAGCCCAGTTATTTCACAAAGAGGACAAGTTGTTATGAGTTGTCAGCGTTCTTTCCTAACGTTTACTAACACATCACAACAAGTTTGATAGCCCAGTTATTTCACAAAGAGGACAAGTTGTTATGAGTTGTCATTGTTCTTTCCTAATGTTTACTAACACATCACAACAAGTTAGCTAGCCCAGTTCTTTCACAACGAGGACAAGTTGTTATGAGTTGTCAGCATTCTTTCCTAATGTTTACTAACTCATCACAACAAGTTAGCTAGCCCAGTTCTTTCACAAAGAGGACACGTTGTTATGAGTTGTCATCGTTCTTTCCTAATGTTTACTAACACATCACAACAAGTTAGCTAGCCCAGTTCTTTCACAAAGAGGACACGTTGTTATGAGTTGTCAGCATTCTTTCCTAATCTTTACTAACACATCACAACAAGTTAGCTAGCCCAGTTCTTTCACAAAGAGGACATGTTGTTATGAGTTGTCAGCATTCTTTCCTAATGTTTACTAACACATCACAACAAGTTAGATAGCCCAGTTCTTTCACAAAGAGGACACGTTGTTATGAGTTGTCATCGTTCTTTCCTAATGTTTACTAACACATCACAACAAGTTAGCTAGCCCAGTTCTTTCACAAAGAGGACACGTTGTTATGAGTTGTCATCGTTCTTTCCTAATGTTTACTAACTCATCACAACAAGTTAGCTAGCCCAGTTCTTTTACTTGCTTCGTTTCAACACTGTTATGTTAGTTTGAAACAAACATACATCCCAATCTAGGGCAGGGCTATTACAATACTATAGTAACATTGATATTTTTAGTCGAGGAACAGAAAGTTTTGATCTGCGAAGGAGAGGATCCACGAAATCTTCGACTGATGTTCATTCAGTAATAAACTTCATCACACTCTATTTTTAAAATAACATGCACGTTCGCTTGAGTTCTACTTCCTTGCGCTTTATTACAAGTCCCACCGCTAAATGCACGGGTTCAAGTGAACCTGGGACACTTTCATGTTGGACACACCTGGTCTAATGTGTCATTGTCATAGTAACCAGGACTTACGGCCGAGCAGATCGGGGTTCAAATCCTGTTCGGGTATTTTGAAAAAGGTTTTTTTTTCTTAAATTGGCCTCACACTTTCCATACACATCAAATGTGGGTGCACTTCCTCTAAATTTAACCTTAATTATCCTTGACACATTAGCATATACAACCTGAATGGAAAGTTAGATGAGATGTTAAAAAAATTTAAAATGTTAAAATAAGTTTTTTCAATTTTTTTATGTTGGTAGAAATGAATTTTTAAAGCTATCGTGTGTGGTTGGTAGGTCTGCGCACTATAGGCGTGATCACTAAGCTGGATCTCATGGACGAGGGGACGGACGCCCGCGATGTCCTGGAGAACAAATTGCTGCCCTTGCGCCGTGGTTACGTGGGCGTCGTCAACAGGAGTCAGAAGGACATTGACGGGCAGAAAGACATCAAGGCCGCTCTGGCAGCTGAAAGAAAATTCTTCCTTAGGTAAAAAAAACTATTGTGAATATTTGTCTTTGAAGACTATTAGCTCTTACTCTCTATTTACTTTGGAAGGTAGCAGTCTTACCTTGACTGATTACACTATGACTATCTTATAATATATACCATAGTGGAACCAAGCAAAGTAGCAGTCTTACCTTGACTGATTACACTATGACCCTATCTTATAATATATACCATAGTGGAACCAAGCAAAGTAGCAGTCTTACCTTGACTGATTACACTATGACCCTATCTTATAATATATACCATAGTGGAACCAAGCAAAGTAGCAGTCTTACCTTGACTGATTACACTATGACCCTATCTTATAATATATACCATAGTGGAACCAAGCAAAGTAGCAGTCTTACCTTGACTGATTATACTATGGTCCTATTTTATAAGCTACACCTAATGGTTATCCAGGTAAGTTTGCTAGTTTTTAGGGTTGACTGAGGGTACATTTAACTTGGATTCTGCGTTTAAACCTAACACAGTGTGATATGGTTAAGAAACACTCGGATCGACACTACGAGCTACAAACATAGATAGCTCTTGATCTAACGTTGAACTTGGCAACCGTTTCCAAATTGTGTTTGCTCCAAAGTAGCATTCGTGCCTGATGGTGAATTTGTCCACCTTTCGTTATAAATAGTTGCTTTTTAGCTAATGTTTATGTTAAATTTAATCTGCTTAGTCTGGCTGAGTGAAACGTTTAAACACTTTAAGTTTTAACTAGTGTAATTGTGTGGTTCCAGCCACCCGTCGTACCGCCACATAGCGGAGCGTTTGGGTACCCCTTATCTCCAGCGAGTGTTGAACCAGCAGCTCACCAATCACATCAGGGACACACTCCCGAGTCTCAGAGACAAACTACAGGTCAGTTGCGGCGGCAGGCCATCGCTAGAGACTCTCGTTGAAATACTGCTAGACGAGTTTGTACCAACCTTCACTTAGCACAAAGTCCATGGGATCGTTTTTAAATGTACATATTTAAAATAAAACTGAGCTGGATATTTTTGTGAAAGTTACTACTCGACCTCTTATATGTGAATAGTGGCCAAGGAATAATCTTTGATTGGATTAAGTTCGGATAGATGGGAGTATCTAGTGGGGTACACCTCCCAGAAGGAAGACCTTGAGTCCCACCTGCCTCAAGTGCCGCCTTTAGTGAAAAGATTTTAACTTCTATGGTTATTTTTATATCTGCTACCTTGGCCCTCCCCCTCTCTGAGTTTTTTTTTCGAGTACTACCCCCTTCCTCTCTTCTCCCTGAGGTCATTGACCCTATATGACATAATGTTATTTTCAAGGAGTACAGAGTTGAGCAAAAGGGGTGTGTTCAAGAGTACAGAGTTGAGCAAAAGGGGTGTGTTCAAGAGTACAGAGTTGAGCAAAAGGGGTGTGTGTTCAAGGGTACGGAGTGGATTTGATCTGTCTTATGACTCACGTCTCCACAGATTGTGAAAACAGATAAGGTGTCAGTAGTCCTTAGTTCACAGTCAAGTGCAGTTCCAGGTGCAAATTGCGTTTGTTTCGTTTTCCAGAAACAACTTCTGACTCTGGAAAAGGATGTGGATCAGTATAAACATTTTCGCCCGGACGATCCTTCGCTCAAAACCAAGGCCATGTTGCAGTAAGTTGTACCCCTGCGGGGGAAATTTGACGTGTGTCGTGTCTTGTTATAAGTTTATTAACTATAACTCCTGTACCTTAAAGAGAGAGATAGTCCTTTTCGATGTTCATTTCCCGTGTTTGTCTTTTATTTTATTAATTTGTTCCTTTTATATGCTCTTATCTAAGTGTCCTAACACTCTCTCTTGGACTGCAACCTAGATATGAGGGGTTGGGTGGTAACGATAGACTTCCTTCCAGTGTGAACTGTGTTCTTCTTTTAACTGTAAAAGTGATATTGTTAGTGTTCTCTTTTACGTGTTCGTATCCCTCTTTCCTGTGCCCTCCTATAAGGCATTCATGAGCTAAGTTTACCTGAATGACAGCTCGAAATGTTACTAGAAGTAATCCCTAATATATCACTACGCATGTAATGAAAACAGATGGTAATATATTAATGTGATAGTTAACCACAGTAATTTAGGCCAATATTATTTATATATTTATTTAAAGTCGTACACAAAGTTTATTTATAGTTTTATTACACTTAAAAAAATTACTATTTACAGCACTTTCACAAAAACTTCTAACGAACATAGCCTCAAAATGTCGACTGACGAATTTAAACCATATGACTGAACATAACAGTAAACAAGTTTTTTACAATGATGCGGACACGCAGTTGATGAAAATATTTTATTCAGTTAATTATTTCAAAATACGATAAAATAATCATAAAATCATTTATTGTATGTAAAAAAATTGACAACAATTTCCTCTTTTCCAAGTAAATACGATGCCTGTATTAAAAGGTATTGATGTGTGCACTATATTACACAAAATCAATAACGTTCCAAAACGAAAAATAGGTACCTTTAATTATGTTCAAAATATTGTTTCGAGTTGGACAAAAGAAATGAAATAGTATGAGAGAACTTAAGTTTACGTTATTTTAAATGTAATATGTAACAGGTAATTAAAGATCTTTACATTTATAACAAAACTGTGATCTTTTACAAGTGTTGGCAACCCAAAACCTAAACATATGATTTTCGAACTGTCATCCAGGTAAAAACCTATCGTGAATGGAATATATATATATATATATAACTAAACTAACCTAAAAAATTGAAAATACTACCTTAAAGACATAGCTTAAGTATAACCTGTAAACTGTTTTTTCCCGCTCAGGATGATTCAGCAGTTACAATCCGATTTTGAAAGAACCATTGAAGGATCCGGCTCCTCGGAAATTAACACGGAAAAGCTCTCTGGTGGAGCCAGAATCAATCGACTGTTCCACGAAAGGTTCCCGCTCGAAATTGTCAAGATGGAGTTTGACGAGAAGGAGTTGAGGCGAGAGATTTCTTTCGCCATCAGAAATACTCTTGGTGAGAGGAATGTTTTAAAAATAAACCGGAAATTTTAGAGGGTGTCAAGGTCCATTGGCAGCAGTGTAAAGTGTGAACTGTGTTCTTCTTTTCATTGTAAAGGCCATATTGTGTTTGTCCCCCTTTTATATGTTTCTATCCACCTTTCCTATACCTTCTTCCAAATATAATTCAGATCCTATATAGACATTATAGAACAGACTTTTTTTTAAAAAATCTTCACATGGTAGTTTTTGTTTAAAACTTTTTTTCAAGTGTTTATAGACAAAATAAAATTCTTTGGATAAAAAAGCTATTTTTACACATTTTCTTACAAAAGCTGGGGAAAATTATCATAACTGAACTGAACCATCAAGTTTTGTTCCTACTCTTTTATCGCATTGTTACTTTGGTCTGTCATAACAAACCTTACACACTAGGATTACATTTTTGGTTTATTGGTGTAATTTGTTTTTTGGGAACTGACGTGCAAACGAAAACTATTCAGAAATATTACCCGACAGAGCAATTTAATTATCCATTTCATCAGCTTCAAGTTCTGAACCGGAATTATCTAATAATATTGATTCATTGTTGGGATCGTCAAGCAAATTTACGTTCGAGAAAGCCATTTGGCTACCTACTGCAGATATTCTAGGAGAAAATTGATGACATGTTTCGAAAAATAAAATTTATTTATAATGTAAGAGCTGCTGCCATCTAGAATTTTTTTTTATGAACTAAGACAGTCTTAGGAAATATTCACAGAGCACTCTCTTTACCTGGGTGCATCTCGGGCGTGGTAGCAATAGATATGTAAGCTAGCCAGAGCGTAGCTCATGTGTGGTGTTCAATGTATTAACTGAGCGTATTTAGTTGCATCATTTGATGTTAGTTGTGTATGTGTGTGTGGTTTACGCATTGGCGTATCAAACTGTTGTGCGACTATTGCACAACTGACCCGCCTCTGTGACGTAGTTGGCTAACGGGCTTGTCGTGTTGAGCTGCCCGACTGCCGAGGACGGGGAGATCGAGTTTCGAATCTCGGTCGGGTGAACTGGGGGTGGTTTTTTTCCTTAAATGGTTTTCCACTCTCCCTCCACGAAAATGCGGGTTCACTTCCTCTAATTCAATCTTCCCAATTCCTAATCCATTAAAGTAATTAGTACTTAAAGCGTATAACCCGAACGGGTAGTAAGACACGGTGCTAAGTATTAATATATTAATTATTGCACAACTGATAATTGCATGTGTGCCCCTGGCCTTAGATTCATCGATGTTTCTGTTTAATACCAAAAGCGCTATTCTCCATTAAAACATCCTGGTTGTTCCGGTGATGACGCTTGTTTGTTTTGCTGTCCTCCAGGTATCAGAGTGGGTTTGTTCACCCCTGACCTGGCATTCGAGGCCATCGTTAAGAAACAGATCTCCATGTTGAAAGAACCCAGCCTCAAGGCTGTGGACCTGGTCGTCACGGAACTCTCAAACGTAGTCAGGACATGCACAGAGAAGGTTAGATACCGTTTTGTACTGTTGTCAGATTGACGGATTGTTCTCAATTAGTGCCAAAATATCTTTATAAACTGGGTCAGATCCAATAACTTTATGAATACAAATCTTGAATTAGAATTGTGGGAAAAAGGAACAATATAAAATTAAAATATTAACTATAAACATTTTTTGCCAAAGTCTATTCATTATAGCATTCATACAGTCAAGTTTTACCTGCCTTGGTGACATAGTTAGCTAACGCGCTAGTTTTGTGTTGCGCTATACTGCCGAGGCGATTGAGGTTTAAATCTTGCTCGCGTGAACTGGGGGTGGTTTTTCCCCTCAATAGTTTTCCACTCTTCCTCCGCGCAAATTTGGGTTCACTTCCACTATATTCAACCTGCCCAATTATTCATAACCCAATACAGTAATTAGTAGTTGAGCGTCTAACCTGAACGGTTAGCAAAATGCGGTGCTAAGTATTGGTCTCGGCTCTAGTTCAGTTTTTATTATAATTTTGGGGCTGAACCACCAAAAAGCAATATTAGAACTATAAAACAAACAAATTTCGAATCAAAATTTGAAAATAAACTTTTTTTTCTTTTTTTTCAAATTTAAAACCCTTAAAAGATTCGAGGGGGTCCCATCCACCCCCTACCCAAAAAAACCCCAACACCTAATTGAATTCAAATTTTTTATATTTCTGAAAAAATTTGAGTCTCATTTGGATAGTTACTAAATCTTGAATCAAACTTTAATTTTTAAGTGCTTGGTTACACGCCTCTAGTTTACATACCTGATATAATTGTTTGGTTGCACTCTCTAGTTTACATATCTGATGTAATTGTTTGGTTGCTCTCCTCTAGTTTACATACCTGATGTAATTGTTTGGTTGCTCTCCTCTAGTTTACATACCTGATGTAATTGTTTGGTTGCTCTCCTCTAGTTTACATACCTGATGTAATTGTTTGGTTGCTCTCCTCTAGTTTACATACCTGGTGTAATTGTTTGGTTGCTCTCCTCTAGTTTACATACCTGGTGTAATTGTTTGGTTGCTCTCCTCTAGTTTACATACCTGGTGTAATTGTTTGGTTGCTCTCCTCTAGTTTACATACCTGGTGTAATTGTTTGGTTGCTCTCCTCTAGTTTACATACCTGGTGTATTTGTTTGCTCTCCTCTAGTTTACATACCTGGTGTAATTGTTTGCTCTCCTCTAGTTTACATACCTGGTGTAATTGTTTGCTCTCCTCTAGTTTACATACCTGGTGTAATTGTTTGCTCTCCTCTAGTTTACATACCTGGTGTAATTGTTTGCTCTCCTCTAGTTTACATACCTGGTGTAATTGTTTGCTCTCCTCTAGTTTACATACCTGGTGTAATTGTTTGCTCTCCTCTAGTTTACATACCTGGTGTAATTGTTTGCTCTCCTCTAGTTTACATACCTGGTGTAATTGTTTGGTTGCTCTCCTCTAGTTTACATACCTGATGTAATTGTTTGGTTGCAGATGGCAAGATATCCTCGGTTGCGAGAAGAGGCCGAGCGTATTATAACGACTCACATACGTGAGCGGGAGCAGGTGTGCAAAGAACAGATCAAGTTACTGATTGAGTGCGAACTTGCTTACATGAACACAAACCATGAGGACTTCATTGGCTTTGCTAAGTGAGTTGTACTTAACGTTCAAGTAGGAGCAACCCCTTCACTATATTTTTAAACCTGTTGCCTTAGAGTACAACGATTGGTCCAAACACCACGGCTTAGCCATTGGCTGTGCCGTAGTTGGGATGTCATTATTTTACATTGATCTGGGTGACCTGGCGGTCTAGGGGTAAGGTGTCAGACTTCTGTGCTGGCGGCCGGGGTTCAATCCTCGGTCCCGGCACAGATTTATCTGATTACCAAACCCTTCCTTCACCTCTGACAAGAATCTTGTAAATGTGGGGAATGCCGAGCCTCCACCGTGGTTCGGATTCCACGTTAAACTGTAGGTCCTCCATTTCATTTCACAATCACCCTACCATCACACATTAGCGTAAGTGCGTATAACTCGAACGGGTAGTAAGACGGGGTGCTAATAATAATAATAATAATAGTCAACTTATATTTCTTTGGAACCATTATTGATGTAGAATAGGAGGGAGTGAAGTCCACTTTTTCAATTCCAAGCGAACTTGAATCGATTATATTAAATATTCTCAAAGTTGAAATAAAGTTTGAATATTTTCGTTTAGTAGTTTATGCATGAAAATATATTCTATTGTGGTTATTTATAATACTTTATGCACTAAAATTACTTGGAAAGTGTCTTATTGCACAATTGTTTCTAATTTTCCGTGTTAATCTGACGAATTAAGCTACTCTCCCAACATCCAATTCCATTTCTTCAGATTTTGTCCACATAAATATTAATTTTGTAATGCACGAATCAGCTCTGAACGGCTATGATTGAACATAAATGTTGTATTTTAGCTGTCAATATGTCTATTGGCGGAGCTTGGTAGCCAGAATTTGTTTCTTAATATAAGATGTTTCCAGTAAGAATTTTGTCTCTGGTTTGTATTTTTTCCTCCAGTAGGTGTACTTGTTTGCATCTTAGTTGGAGTGGAACATGAACCATCGTATATCCTTGTTGTTTTGTCGTGTTTAGCTCGACTGCTGAGGACGGGGAGATTGAGGTTTGAATCTCGGTCGGGTGAACTGGGGGGGTGGCTTCCTAAATGGTTTTCCACTCTCCCTCCACGCAAATGCGGGTTCACTTCATCTAATTCAACCTTCCCAATTTCTAATCCATTAGAGTAATTAGTACTTAAAGCGTATAACCTAGAACAGGTAGTAAGACGCGGTGCTAAAAAATTATATCCTTGTTGTGCTGTTTTAAAAAAACCATGCAATCTTTTCATAGGGATCTCTTTTTATTACCTAGCGCTCAGCAGTCGTCGGAGAACTCTGTGAAAGCGGGCCGCAAGTTGGGCAACCAAGTAATTCGCAAAGGTTATATGCACATACACAATCTCGGTATAATGAAGGGCGGCTCTCGAGACTACTGGTTCGTCCTCACCTCGGAGAGTATCTCGTGGTTCAAGGACGAAGAGGTGAGTCACATCTCTTGACCTGGGTGCGCAGGACAAGGGTTTTGAGGTGAACGCCTTCCTCTGCAGCATTGTTAGCCCGAACTTTCACCAGCCGTGTACCCCACCCCCCCCCCCTTTGGGGCCTTATCCTGGCCAACTTAACTCCTTCCAGCTCTACATAGAATCAAGGAAACAAAACACTTTATGTATTTTAAATTATTGTTATCTAAAGGGATGTGCGAGAGGGTATTTTATACTCAATTTGATTTTGAATTAAAACATAATTTTTTATGAATCAGAAATTTTTTGTGTAAAAAAAATTATAACACATATTCCTAAATACATTCAAATCTAGATTTTAAAGGGATGTATTTTTTCATCATACAAAAGGAAATATTGAGGGGTACTATTTACTATAAATAATATTTTAAGATCGAATTGTTTAAATATAATTAGGTAAAATTGAAATTTTCTTTTATAAATAAAGTTTAAAATTTGGAATATTACAATTTTTTGAAGGTGGTATAAATTTTTGTGTCGAGTTAGAACAACCACCAAAACTTTACTCCAACTGAAAGGTTCAATTCAGAACTACACGATAACATTCTTGTTAAGTTTCTAACGAGTAGCGAGGACTATAACTCGCAACATCTCGTCTCCATAGCAGCAGAGTCGCAATGCTCCCCTCTCTTGTTTTCAGGAGAAGGAGAAGAAATACATGTTACCATTGGACGCTCTGAAGCTTCGCGACGTGGAGCAAGGGTTCATGTCCAGGAGACACCTCTTCGCTCTCTTTAACCCCGAGGGCAGGAACGTTTACAAGGTAACTATCTCGTAGTTAGGGACGATTCCTTTAAATACCTCAAAACTTACAGGTTATTTGGAATAGAGCCCTAGGTTAATTCATCATAATCATCATCAATTGTTTCCAGGTGACCTGGCGGTCTAGGTGTAAGGTGTCAGACTTCTATGCTGGCGGCCGGGGTTCAATCCCCGGTCTCGGCATAATTTATCTGATTACCAAACCCTTCCTTCACCTCTGACAAGACATCTTGTGAATGTGGGGAATGCCAGGCCTCCACCGTGGTTCGGATTCCACGTTAAACTGTAGGTCCTCCATTTCATCTCACAATCACCCTACCATTACACATTAGCGTAAGTGCGTATAACCCGAACGGGTAGTAAGAC
>CABFOW010003532.1:23696-34752 GCA_902141385.1 Timema californicum
CCAGGCCTCCACCGTGGTTCGGATTCCACGTTAAACTGTAGGTCCTCCATTTCATCTCACAATCACCCTACCATTACACATTAGCGTAAGTGCGTATAACCCGAACGGGTAGTAAGACGCGGTGCTAATAATAATAATATTATTATTGAATGTTCGACTGTTTGTGTTTATTCTCCGATATGGTCGTTTTTAAAATCTCTTGTTGACTGAATGTTGGTAATGTTGACCAGGATTTCAAGCAGTTGGAGTTGAGCTGCGAGAACCAGGATGATGTAGATTCTTGGAAAGCTTCGTTCCTTCGAGCAGGAGTGTACCCCGAGAAGGCCAACGAGCAGGCCAATGGAGACGAGGTGAGTCTTTCTGTGTGGGGGCTTTTTAAAAACAATGTTGTCTGTCATGAAGATATGTTTTGTTACTTGTAAAATTGACAAAACTGTTACGATACAAATGAAAATGAAATGATTTATAACATTTTACTGTAGGAAACTACCAAAGCTGTCTTCTTTCTTATATAATTTAAGTTTATTACTAAGGATGTTTTCTTTAGAATATTTAAAAGTTGTTGTTCGTGTTTAGTTTATTTGGTGAGAACTATGTGGTATAGATCACTAGGCTAAATCATGGTTTAAATTAGGAGGGATAGCCAGCACACTTACCTAGGTGATACTGGAGTAGAAATTGTTTAGATAGAACACTAAAAAACACATATAAGGCATTCACGAGCTAAGTTTACCTGGATGACAGATCGAAATGTTACTAGAAGTAATCCCTAATATATCACTACGCCAACAGCTGACATCTATCACTTTGGATGACTGTAATGAAAACAGATGGTAATATATTAATGTGATAGTTAACCATGGTAATTTAGGCCAATATTATTTATATATTTATTTTAGGTCGGACACAAAGTTTATTTATAGTTGTATTCCCCTTAAAAAAATATTAACACCACTTTCACAAAAACTTCTAACGAACATAGCTTCAAAATGGCGACTGACGAATTTAAACCAAATGATTCAACATGACGGTAAACAAGTTTTTTACAATGATGCGGACACGCAGTTGATGAAAATATTTTATTCAGTTAAATATTTCAAAATACGATAAAATAATCATAAAATCATTTATTGTATGTAAGAAAATTACATCAATTTTCTCTTTTCCAAGTAAATACGATGCCTGTATTAAAAGGCATTTATGTAAGCACAATATTACACAAAATCAGTAACGTTCCAAAACGGAGAATAAGTACTTTTAATTATGTTTAAAATATTGTTAAGAGTTGGACAAAAAGAAATTATTTAAAAATATGAAATAGTATGAGAAAACTTAAGTTTATGTTATTTTTAATGTAATATATAACAGATAATTAAAGATCTTTACATTTATAACAAAACTGTGATCTTTTACAAGTGTTGGCAACCCAAAACCATAAATATATCATTTTCGAACTGTCATCCAGGTAAAAACCTGTCGGGAATGGAATATACAAACATTTTTAAGGACAAACTTTCACTGTCGCAGACAGTCTATGTGTGTTTATGTGTTTTTTAGTGTTATATCTAAACAATTTCTACTCCAGTATCACCAAGGTAAGTGTGCTGGCTATCCCTCCTAATCTAAACCATGATTTGGTGAGAATTACAATTTGTCGCCCTCTTCATGTTTATGTATTTGTTTTGTAGGGTGTGAGGAAGGTAAGTGTTGAGGACTCGGCAACTTTTATTTGGTGAGGGAACACCCGTTTATTTATTTGGTTTTGTCATCTTTTAACTATTCCTGTTTTTTGCGTGAAGCTATTAACCATTTGACTGTCGAGTTGTCTACGCAGTTTTGCATTATACATTTTCAGTGTTACCACCCTTTTTTGTTTGGTACATATATATCTTACTGGTGAATCTGTAGTATGATATATTTTGAATTATGGTTTGATTTTTTGTTTATACTTAGGAGTGCTTTAATTAAAATACTTTTTCTAGTACAAAGATTCCCTAACCCCCTAGAACCGCCACCCCAATTTTTATAACTGCAAAATTTCATGAGCAGTTTTGCTCCGATAGGCATTGCGGATTTTATTTTTTCACTTTCTAACTTTTACATGATTTTTAATTTCAAATATTTACAAAATGTTCGTATTTCCAAAACTTTTCACGACAAACCAATAATCGGCTCTTGACAATTAGTTGGGAAACCACTGCTCTAAAATACTTGAGGGTTATTATTTACATCCATAGTTCATTGATTTTATAATTTTTTCTTTTAGCATCGTGTTTTACTACTCGTTTGGGTTATAATCTTGGGCGCTAATTACGCTAATGGTTTTAGGGATTAAAACGATTATATTAAGTGGCAATGTACCTTCATGTAGAGAGAGTGTAAAACCATTTTAGGAAAACCACCCCCCAACGACACTCATTCGTGATTCAAACCTGGATCTCCCCCTCATCGTCAGTCCAATCCACTGCGACACTAGCGCGTTAGATCATGAGGCCACCCAATCGGGTAATTTTATAAATAATTTTTAATATGGCTAAACAGCTATACATTTTATATTCCATTCACGGTAGGAATTACTCTCTGAAAGGCGTTTTTTCCTACCAATATCCTACTGTATAGTAGATTTATGGTAGGGAAAAAGGCCTTTCAGAAAACAATTCCTACGGTGAATGGAATATATGTAAGATGCTAAATATTCAAGTATTAACCTTTTATTTTCTCAACTAGGTATATTTGAAATTAAGTTTGTTTCTATAATGTCACATGAATTAAAACAAAAATTATTGGTAAAGAATAACGTGTTTTAGAATGTGTTTGTATATTTTAAATGCAATTTCTTATAATACGATCTTGTATTGAGTCAAAAATTACTCGTTAGAAATCTGAACATTATTAACAATCTTAGTGATGGGTTGGTACCCTACCTCCTTCTTTGATGCCTTTCCAATCCCCTGTGTTCGGTACCCGCTCGGTGTGTTTTCTGGTCTTTGCCTGAAGTTATTCGATAGTTAGGGATATTTATAACACTATGATAACTCATAGAACAGCTGATCAATGATTACGCAATTGACCTATAACTTGGAAATATATATTAAAAACCGTGTGAACACTGTACAGTAAAGTACAATATGAGTGTGTGAAGCTACAAAACTTTGACTTTACTTTGGAACAAAATATTAGCTTTGATAATTATAAAGCTAAGCCATTAAACTTACTGACAGCTTTAATGCTCCATTTTCGTTTAATGATTACCATTATTAATTGTTGAAGATTTAACTTTACCTTACATCTCTTACTATTTCTCGCCCTGTCGTAACTTCACATGTCTTATAATCCAGCTAAAGGCTAGGACAGGCACAACATCCAGTCCCCGGACATTAGTTTATCAATGTGAAAGGGTAAACACATATTTTCATCAATGATACATTTTTGACCATGCCGGGAAATCGAGCTAAGGTTTCGAACTGTTGAAAATTTAGCTATCATAGGAAAAATTTCTTAAATAATATAATTAGATGTTGTGCTAATAATTATATTCATCAGATTAAAATGAAACATTACAAAAATCAGTAATAATCCACCTACAACTGATTTTAGAGCATACACTCATGATATTAAATACAAAATAATATTTATTCAAGCAAAAAAAATTTAATAAATATTCAAATGTAACCCCCACCCCACCCCCCGCTATCTGTGTGGGTTAGGATGGGTTGCGGTCAAGGATGGGGCAAGTGACTGAGTTTTGATTGCGCTGAGACAAACTTTGATTTGACTTTGACTATATTTCAGATATTCAATTAGTTTTTGCCTCGAATTGAAAAGTGTACTCTTTAAACTGCTATCCAAGATGTACAGTGACTTAAGTGTTTGCCAAGAAAGGAGTTATGTTACGCATCCATAGAACAAACTAAACTTCACTCTTCACATTTCTTCGTACTCCCATCTTCTGATTATTTCTTCCACAGGTACAACGATATTTTAAAATATCTTCAGAATTTTTTTTTTTTCTTGAGGTTTTTTTGTTTCTTAGCTAGAAAAGTATTTCTAAAAATTTAAATTAACGTATAACTGAGAAGGTGATTAGAAATTAGAAGTGTGAAGAAATGAAGACAGAATTTGGTTATTTGCTATCAATTCCTAACCACCTTTTTCACATTGGCCTCCTACCTTATCACTCACATAAAGTCTTGTTATTTATTTCAAATCTTGAATCCTTGAATCGGGAAGCTCCCTAAGGAATCAAGTGTCTGATGATGGTATTGAGGGTTTGAGTGACTTTCGACCCATCACTAAGAAACTATCATCGCTCTGTACGTTATTTGATGAAACTTGTTTTTTATTTCCTGGTTATATCCTTTCCCTTTTTAACTGTGGCTTGTGGTGTGTGAAATCTCTCATATCCGCATCAACCTTTTCCTGTGTTTTTTGGTACTTGTGTTCTTTTTTGTGATCGTCATTCTTGACGGATGTTTTTTATTTGTGTTTGTGTTTCATTAACCCTACTGGATAACTCCGAGGTTTGTAAACCACCGACGAAAAGTGACTCTTAATGCTTGACTCTTGTAGTGTTTGTTTAACTGGCCACCTTCTTACTACCCCCTCACCCCCCAATTCCGCACGCATGTCCCCTCACATTGTATGCTGCTTAGAACAACTCACCCTTTATAAATGAAAAATTGAGGAATAGCTAGTATGTGTGTGATTCGTTAACACATCGAGCCCCAGCCGGAATGATCACATTTGCTCTTTGGACACAATCTACTCGTAACAAAGGGCCCACATTTATGGAAACATAGCTTTTGAGTGTCGTACAAAGGCGCTCTGCCGTCTGGCCGGACATACTTGTGTTGTAAAGTTTCCCGGACCAAGGTTGCGAGTGTGTTCTTTGATCCCGACACGGTCCCGCTCGACGATAGCTACACTCGCATGAATGCGGTCCTCTGGGCTGTAGGAAAGCTCGGAAACGAATTATGTCGCGGGGTCCTAGGACCTGCGTTGGTCCTTGTTGAAAGTTCAGGTTCAGTGGGGCTTGACGGGTCTATCTACTTCTTTACTGTACTAATTTAGATTAAAAAATAAATAAAAGAAGATTCAATAACTAGCCAAACTAAAACGCTGCTGTGGCCTTTACTATTTCCATTTTTAAGGATTGTTGTTAGATTTGGGAGAAGGTTCACTGAAGAGTGATAGAAACACAAAATGGCTTTCACAATGAAAATAACACCACAGTTCACATTTTACACTGCCGCCACTGGACAACGAGGTTGTGGCTGCTGCCTCTTGAAGTAAATTGATCGTTACCTCTCATTCCTTTGACATAGGTTTGATTCTATCGGAACTCGCGAGGAGGGGTTGTGTAACTCGCAAGGAGGGGTTGCGGGACAACTCGAAAGGAGGGGTTGGGGGACAACTCGCAAGGAGGGGTTGCGGAACTCCTCGCAAGGAGGGGTTGCGGAACTCCTCGCGAGGAGTGATTGTGGAACCCTGAAGGAGGGATTGTGGAACCCTGAAGGAGGGGTTGTGTAACTCCTCGCGAGGGGGGGTTGTGGAACTCTCGAGGAGGGGTTGTGGAACTCTCGAGGAGGGGTTGCGGAACTCCTCGCGAGGAGGGATTGTGGAACCCTGAAGGAGGGATTGTGGAACCCTGAAGGAGGGGTTGTGTAACTCCTCGCGAGGAGGGGTTGCGTAACTCCTCGCGAGGAGGGGTTGTGGAACTCTCGAGGAGGGATTGTGGAACCCTGAAGGAGGGGTTGTGTAACTCCTCGCGAGGAGGGGTTGCGGAACTCGCGAGGAGGGGTTGTGGAACTCTCGAGGAGGGATTGTGAAACCCTGAAGGAGGGGTTGTGTAACTCGCAAGGGGGGGTTGTGTAACTCCTCGCGAGGAGGGGTTGCGGAACTCTCAGGGAGGTGTTGTGGAATGCAACTTTCTTAAGTAAACCAAATAACACAAAAGGGAAAAGAGGAACATTGGTATAGAATGATAGGCCTCTCAGTTAGGAACATGTAAAAGGAACAAATAACACAGGGAATGAACATTGAATTCTTTGATTGACAGCCATTACCTCGGTCCAGTGGCATCAGTGTAGAGTGTAGACTATGTTGTTCTTTCAATTATATAATGTTTGTGTTCGTTCCCTTTTATTTGTTCCGATGTCTCTTGGAACTCAAAAACTTAGAGGATTTTCCTAAAGAGATATAATCAAAATTTGAATCCTTAAGAAAGAAAAAAAACTGTGCTCTTAAACTTAAAAAACAATTGAAAAAAGCTCCCAGTCTGAATTAGGTTACAACTAACATGTAAGTTATGGAGTTGGGTCGATTATACTATTTTGCGAATCTGAATCTCAAATTTGAATATTTTGGTTATGGCTCCCGAATCTCAAATTGTAACCCCAATTTTGAGAATAAGGATGAAAACATCATTCATACATTCAGTTAAGTGTTACATTATTGGTCTGGGGTCTGGTTGCTGAGTTCATCCTATAATTTTAATTGGTTCTGAACCACTAACAAGTAGTATTATAACTCTAATTACAACCAAAAAAAGTATTAAATCTGATATCATCTCGATTCCTCAAACTTGAATATCTTTGAGAATTGAGGATTAGAGAGTTCCATCCTTAGTAAATACAAACTTAAAATAACATATAATTGGGCCAAGTCCCACACACTTAGTTATCTTAAATTCATGTGTGAGTAAGTGATTGAAATGACCGTGCTATCTTTGGTGTGGATTGTACGTCTTGGGCCGACCCCGGCCGAATTAGATGTCTTTGTTTGCCACTTCATAATCCTCTTCCAGAATTTTCTCTTATATAGTTCTAGAGGGGGTTTTTGCGCTGAAAGTGTTTTCCCCTTACATGATAGTTTTTTAATATTCTCGAATATTGTTTCAACTATGGGGTTAAGATAAGATTTATAAAATGTTTAGTAAAATATATACATTGTAAATTGATGAATATTGTGTTGATAACCGTCTTGCACAGTCCCTCTTTGGTTGTCCATTTCTTGAAGTATCCCTTCCCTGTTGATTGTCCCTTTCCTCATTGACTGTCCCTTGCTCTGTTGATTGTCCCCTCCCTCATTGACTGTCCCTTGCTCTGTTGATTGTCCCCTCCCTCATTGACTGTCCCTTGCTCTGTTGATTGTCCCCTCCCTCATTGACTGTCCCTTGCTCTGTTGATTGTCCCCTCCCTCATTGACTGTCCCTTGCTCTGTTGATTGTCCCCTCCCTCATTGACTGTCCCTTGCTCTGTTGATTGTCCCCTCCCTCATTGACTGTCCCTTGCTCTGTTGATTGTCCCCTCCCTCATTGACTGTCCCTTGCTCTGTTGATTGTCCCCTCCCTCATTGACTGTCCCTTGCTCTGTTGATTGTCCCCTCCCTCATTGACTGTCCCTTGCTCTGTTGATTGTCCCCTCCCTCATTGACTGTCCCTTGCTCTGTTGATTGTCCCCTCCCTCATTGACTGTCCCTTGCTCTGTTGATTGTCCCCTCCCTCATTGACTGTCCCTTGCTCTGTTGATTGTCCCCTCCCTCATTGACTGTCCCTTGCTCTGTTGATTGTCCCCTCCCTCATTGACTGTCCCTTGCTCTGTTGATTGTCCCCTCCCTCATTGACTGTCCCTTGCTCTGTTGATTGTCCCCTCCCTCATTGACTGTCCCTTGCTCTGTTGATTGTCCCCTCCCTCATTGACTGTCCCTTGCTCTGTTGATTGTCCCCTCCCTCATTGACTGTCCCTTGCTCTGTTGATTGTCCCCTCCCTCATTGACTGTCCCTTGCTCTGTTGATTGTCCCCTCCCTCATTGACTGTCCCTTGCTCTGTTGACTGTCCCCTCCCTCATTGACTGTCTCTTGCTCTGTTGACTGTCTCTTTCTCTGTTGATTGTCCCCTCCCTCATTGACTGTCCCTTGCTCTGTTGATTGTCCCCTCGCTCCATCGATTGTCCCCTCCCTCGTTGATTGTGTCAAGTGTTCCTCGCACCATAGCATGTTAGCCTGCCCCTTTTGGACGTACTTAACTCGTTGCTCGATGATGTTACCTTAGAGCACAATCAACGTTGAATGCTTGTGAGAGTTCATTTCTCTCCGGGAGTATGTTAAATGGTAGGCATTTGTTTGCACCAGTAAACTGCACGTTAAATACCTCAAATAAATTAAAATAAAAAATAAAATAAAAACTGTACAAAATAGTGTAGATTTCTATATTTTTCTTAAATGGTTTTAAGTGTTTGCACAACTTATTTAATGTAATTTTTTAGTAATGTTATTTAAATTTAATCATTGTCTTATTGCCTTTATTTGAAGAAAGTATTATGAATACATAATTCTAGCGCTTAGATTATTTTTTGGTGAAACCAAATTGTTATTTTAATGCACGGATAAGAACAGAATGAGCACAACGAACTTTGTGTTGGCAACCCTAGTCTCGAAGGTTGCGTATGCCCTCGATATTTGTCATTGGGGCTTGTTAAATGTGTTCTCAAATAAAAAATAAAAAATGAAACTAAAACAAACTATAGTTAAAAAATATGTTAATATTTATATTTATAAACTGTATTTATCTATTAGTTATCATACAGTAGAAGACAATCACATTTCCACCAACTCTCCCAGATTTTCCGATAAATGTACAGAACGGAGAAGCTTGAATTTAGACTGAATACTCACAGGAAGGGGAAATCAATTTTTTTGAACACCCCAAGAACTCGCGACTAGGATTCCAACCCCAATCTCCCCGTCATTGCCAGTCCAGTCTATTATAATAATGCCTTATATTATGTGACCACTAAAACAGAATTTTGGCGCAACCATTCTAAGTTATGTTGGGGTTTGTTTTTGCTGACCTCGGGGGTCTTGGTGTAAAGTTGTCGCCTCAGGACTCTATGTTCATGGGTTCAAACCTAGTCAGGGTCGACGGATTTTTCTTGAAAGATAAACATCTGTAGCACAACTTCCTTTGGAGGGGAAGTAAAGCTGTCGGTCCAAGTCGATTGTGGCTTGTGGCTTGTAAAAGAACCCTGGAAGGTTTGTGAAAATACCTTTCCCGGCAAAATTGGTAGGCCATTTCGCTCTCACTCATAGAAATTCTTGTGTGCCGATATAATCAGTTGGTTCGTAAAGTGCACGTTAAATATTTCAACTAAGTAAGTTATGTCCTCTCGCGCTCCAAATCTAATTGCTCCATACGGGTCGAATCCTATATTTCTCAAATCCAAATCTTAAATTTTCTTTTGAATCCAAATTTAAATCATCGAATATTTAAAAAATATTTGATTTAGGTTAAAGTGAAAATATTTAAAATAGAATTTAATAAATCTGTTTCACTTCACTTTGCGCTCATTACAGTTTTTCAGACTGGTAAGTTGTTTATTCGAGCCATACATTTTCCACTACCGGCAGAAGGGAGCGCAAGTGGTTTTACAGGTTTTATAAAATTGGAATTTTTTGGCCCAAATGAATCAAATATTTCTCCAGTAGCAACGTAGAGTATAGTTTTCTGCACAAGCTGATATCAACATATCTTGAATATCTGTCAAGGGTGTCCTGGAATGTTGTCAAAATGGAAACGGTTTTGACAAAATTCCAAGACACCCTTGACAGACATTCAAGATTTGTTGATATCAGAACGTGCAGAAAACTAAACTCTACGTTGCTACTGGAGAAATATTTGATTCATTTTGGCCAAAAACTGTAAACTCACTCGACATCCAGTCCCTGGCAATCAATTCGTCAATGTGAAAGGGTAAACCCACGTTTCACCGGTGATAGGGTTTCGACCATACCGGGAATTGAACCCACGCACCTTATATCAGTAGCCAGACAGGCTACCGGCTTAGCTAAGGTGTCCGATTGGTTCCAATAACAAACGCTATTTTGTTTGTCATGTCTATTACATCATAAACATCAAAGATAACTCTTTTCTATTAAATTAATTACATTGATACAATTTGGTCTTATTTTGTCATTTTATTGCTCTCACATTTAAATTAGTTTATCTAATTCCTTTCAACAATTCGTTAAAATTGTTACATTAAGTCAAGATATTTATTTATTGTGTTAGTGGTATTTTTTTGAGATTTTTTATAAATCTCTAGAATACTGTGGGATTCGAGGATTTGAGCATTCGATCGCTACTTATCAATCATTCTGGCATTCCATATATTCACACTAATAAAGAAGAAATGAGAAAGGCAGGATTGAGAGAGCCTGTACCTACATTTGGTTGGACAGAAGGTGGTAAATGTTTCCTTGACAACTCGGCCAACTGGTGAGGGTCGGGTTGAGTTGTACGTCTGCTACCAATAGCAGCTGTATCTCCTCTGGTCTCATTGTACGTCTGCTACCAATAGCAGCCGTATCTCCTCTGGTCTCATCGTACGAACGACCGTTTTCCAGAGCGGCAGTGAAGCGAGCGGAGGGTCGATGGATCCGCAGTTTGAACGCCAGGTGGAGACGATACGCAACCTGATAGGGTCCTACATGAGGATCGTCACCAAGACCACCAAGGACCTGGTCCCTAAGACTATCATGATGCTCATCATCAACAACTGCAAGGACTTTATCAACGGGGAGTTGTTGGCGCACCTCTATGCCTCGGGAGATCAGGTGTGTACATCTCTATGCCTCGGGAGATCAGGTGTGTACATCTCTATGCCTCGGGAGATCAAGGTGTGTACAACTCTATGCCTCGGGAGATCAAGTGTGTACAACTCTATGCCTCGGGAGATCAGGTGTGTACAACTCTCTGCCTCGGGAGATCAGGTGTGTACAACTCTATATCTCGGGAGATCAGGTGTGTACATCTCTATGCCTCGGGAGATCAGGTGTGTACATCTTTATGCCTCGGGAGATCAGGTGTGTACAACTCTATGCCTCGGGAGATCAGGTGTGTACAACTCTCTGCCTCTGGAGATCAGGTGTGTACAACTCTCTGCCTCGGGAGATCAGGTGTGTACATCTCTATATATCGGGAGATCAGGTGTGTACATCTCTATGCCTCGGGAGATCAGGTGTGTACAACTCTATGCCTCGGGAGATCAGGTGTGTACA
>CABFOW010003532.1:46775-72676 GCA_902141385.1 Timema californicum
ATATATATATATATATATAATAGTTTGCTGTTTAAGACCATAGGAAGTTGAAATTATTCTTAAGTATGAAAAGATTTGATTTTCGAATCCACCACGAATCTCTCTAATAACAAGACTCGAAAGCTTGAGTCGAATCTGGATCTTGGCAAGATTTGAATTTAGATCCGAAATTTCTAAGGTTCGCACAGGGTTAATTTTTGACATATTTTTATATTTGATTTTTGTTACTTATTATCTTTACTTGTTGTAAATAAAAGATCATATATAAAAAATTAGCACTAAAACACCTAAATATCTTGGATGTGATCGCATCCAATACCCATTTCCTGTATTTGTCCTCAAAAGTTATTCCTTTTACATGTTCCTAACTTTATGTCCTATCATTCTTTACAATTTTCCATTTTCTCCCATTTGTTTTTTGGTTTCCTCTTTTAGAAAGTTCCGTTGCGCGTTTCACACTCCTCCCTGATCAGTTCCGATAGAATGAAACCTAGGTCGGGGGATTGTGCAGTAACAGTCAATTTTCTTCAAGAGGCAGTCGTTCTCCATTTGTCCTTTGGCAGCAGTGTAAAGTGTGAACTGTGTTCTTCTTTTCATTGTGAAAACTATTATATTGTGTTTGTCCCTTTTATGTGCTTTCCATCCACCTTTTCTTTACATTCTTCCAAATTTAATAGAAATAATACCTTGATTATTAAAACCATATGAGCCATATTCGGCATTAATTTACGCCAAAAACCTCTAATATGCCGCTGGGAATTGCGTAGTAACCATCGGGACCGAGCTATGTAAAAAGAAAGATACCTATTTTGTCGATTGTGTTATATCTAGATTGTTTACTAAATAAATTCGTTATAGGAGAACTCCCTGTATATATATATATATATATATATATTATTTTTTTTACAATTGAAAATATTTCATGAAACTGGGAATTTTTTAGGTGTCAAATGTTCCAACCCATGAACCTACTTAATGTATAAATTTGTACAAATATAAATGAAAGGTTTTGAACTTCTTTGATTATTGATTAAATTGTTGTGGAAACTTATTAATCAAGAAATCATGCCACAAATTTAAAAAAAAACACTGCTTTAGATATAACAGAAATATGGTACAAAAGTTGTATATATTAAATTTATTTTTATGTTGCCTAACACAATATTATTAATTGATTGTTACTTTGGTCATTTTATCAACGGAAATACCCAAATAATGTTGGTAACAAAATTTAATCAAGAGTCTGTACAAAGATTATTTTGTTTCATAAAATTGTGGAAAGTGATATAAAATGTAAATATGAAAGATAGTCCAGTTAAGGAATACTTATGATATCAAACAAGTTTTTTTTTAACCAAACTTTCATATTGTCTCAAATCGGGCAGATTATTATTGTAAAACTAATTTTGAATATTCGGGGGCCATAGACACGAGTGCAGTCTAACTTATGGTAACTTATGGTAACTTGAAGAGCCCCGTTGAGGCACGATTCAGGAGGAGTATACGTGCTCGAGGTGTCCTTGGTCATAAGATACTTGAACTATTATTGATTCATCCTAAGCTGAGACCTGATGTAAACAAAGCCACGTGGAAGTATCTGATTTGCTACTGAACGGACTTCATTGGTATCCTTCCACAAAACAGTCCCTCCATTGTGTTGTATTGAAACTTGTTTTAAAATAACATTAGAAAATAATTTATTATAACTAAAATCTGTCCCTTGATTTGATTTATAAATCACACTTTAATCTTTGCCAGCGCTATTCGAATACCAACAAACTCCTGAAACATCGTTGAGGGACCCCATGGTACAGTCCTTATCACATGTTAACGTCAAGTCAACAATTCATCTCGGACGATCCTGGGTGTTGAGTGCTTCCCGTCTATTCATGGGGGTTTACCGAGTTTTGTTAAAAACAAGACAGGAAATTTAAAAGTATTAAAGAATAACAAAAATTCCTAGTGACCTACTTTGTTATAATACTGACTATACATGATCACGCCTAATTAAAATATTGCACCGGTGATCCACCAATCATGTCTGTCTTTCGCACAGTAATATGGGAATACATGGTTTCTTCTGGTTTCAGGTTAAGATGAATCAATAAGAGGCATTGTTATTTTGGTGTTGATAACTTTCGGGCTCTTTAGGACATAAGTATGATTTGTATGATTTGTATGGTGGCTTGACGAATCGTCTCTTGCGGTTATGTTTGTGTTACTTAGACTGGCTGTCTTATTCTCAAATATTATATAAATAGCGCAATAAACACATCAAGAGGGCTAAGCTATGGGTTTAGAAGGAGGTTTAGGAAAACAAACCATCATCCGCAAATATTAATGTTTGTGAGCTTTTTTAAAACATTAAATAATGTCACTATTAATTATTCCGCGCTGCTGCGATATCGGCGCAAATATGTCTCGACCTTTAGTGGTATGCGCTGAGATATTCGGTATGTCTGTCTTCTCAAGCATGATTACTAAAACCATCAACTAGAATATTCTAAATACTAAAAGTAAATTCTAAAAATTCTAATTCTATTGTACGTCTATTTTGTGTGCCATGATGCTAATAATTATTATTCTAAAGTGCATGTAAAAAAATAATAATGGTAAACTTTAATCATATATGTAAAATATTCTCCCAAGTCGAATGAAAGTTTGGATATTATTTTGTTATCTCTTTTATGCGGGATTAGCTTTTGCTTATTTATATAACCATAGACATTAAAAATCATTAATTATATTTTATTTCGTCATATTTTTTTTTCAATATCTCATTCTAGTTATTATCGAAATATGGAATTTAAGTTATTTAACTTGTTCAGATGTTTTTCTAAATGAATATAACAGCTCAGAATGACAAACATTTAACGTAAACAAATATTTTACAACTTCCAATAATTTTTTTTCTGTACATTAGCTATAGCATGACATATAGTTGTGTTTAATAGTAACTGGCGAAATTATATCTTCTTTATTTATATTATCCTATCCTAGTAGCTTAGTCTTCTACAACATGTTTTGGTGTTATTTAACACCATTTTCAGGTCTTATTTATGATAGAGATGATATTCTGTTAATTACATATTATAAGAAAGGTGAAAATTTTGAGGTATTACGTGTAAATATTTTTATGGGATCCATCTCATGACCTAAAAGCCCAAAAGTTCCAAGGAACACTTGTACCGTGTCTTTAGACTTGTCACCTAAACAGCAGATCTGTGCCTAACAGGGCAGTGGTGTGTTCTTGATGTAGCCTAGCGTTGTATCATTTGTACCGACGGTGAGGAATTCTAATGGTGTGGGGTTCTGTGCAGTCGCTCCCAAGGTCAGGGACTCGGGACGGGGCTGTCCCAGCGCATGCAGCAAGCCGCGGGACAAGCTGCGGCCCACGCTGCCATCAACGAGCTCAAGGATTCGTTCAGAATGTCCAATAGGCATTAAGCTAGCTTGCTAGGTCATACCTACCATGTTACCTTGTGAATGTCGCGGAACGTCCCCTCCGACTGGAACAGGTTTCACGAAACTAATGGGGAAAAGTTAGCCTAAAGAATCATACAGTCTAAATATTACTATAGTCAAAATTCACAGTCTAAAGATTACTACAGTAAAAATTCACACAGTCTAAAGATTACTACAGTAAAAATTCATACAGTCTAAAGATTACCACGGTAAAGATTAATACAGTAAAAATTCATTCAATCTAAATATTACTATAGTCAAAATTCATACAGTCTAAAGATTACTTTAGTCAAAATACATACAGTCTAAAGATTACTTTAGTCAAAATACATACAGTCTAAAGATTACTTTAGTCAAAATACATACAGTCTAAAGACTACTTTAGTCAAAATTCATCCAGTTGACACAAGCCAAAATAAATCTAACTTTTTTTTTTACGAGTTTTAAGATGCTGGGAAATTAGATTGAATCTATTTTTATTGTTTAAAAAAGTTGCAATAATTTCTTTATAGTTCCCTTGGTTATTAATTAAAATGATTTGTATCATATTTTTTGTTAATTTAACGTGCATATATAGAGGATTTAACGTGCATATTTAGAGGCACTCTGTTAAAGCCGCTCGCTACCCATGTCAGACATATGGGCGAATGTTTGAACAAGCTGATAAAACTGTTTTTATTACCATTATCATCAATAGTAATATAATCTATTGTAATTTTCTTAGATTCTATGAATAATTTTGAACTTTGATTAGTGGTCGAAGCAAAACTTCTGATAAGACAAAGTGATGAATTTCAGGTTAAGTAGTAAAAGTATTACTCATAAATATTAATATTACAATTTTATAGACTTATATATAGTTTGTAAATGATAATGAGTTGTACAGTATAATGTTAGGTGTTGAGGTTTTTTGCATTCCTAATTTGTTGTGGAATTAACCTGATATATTGCATAATAAATGTATGCACTTTTCCACACACAAAAAAAAAAGAAATATCGAAAAGTTGCTGTTTTTTCTTCATTTTTTTCTAGTATTTTGATTTTTTGTACCATTTGTCATTTTCATTGTGTTTTGTTACATACGTGTACCATGTGTAAATAATGTACTTGACACAGATCTATATTTATAGACGTATGTGTCTATTAGAGTTTAAATATAGAGGTATAATGAGATTACGATGTTAACTGTATAAAATAAATATATATTATGTACATAGAGCATATCTGTTTAAATTATTAAGGTCAACCATCCATGTAAACAGCCCTACACATACTAAAATATCACGCACATGAGTATGAGTGATGAATATCTTGATTTAAAAGCAGCTAATGTTTCAAAACAATGTATTAAGTAGAAACTGGCAACATTTTCACACATATGTTGAACTATAAATTTATAAATATAATCACATAATATCTGATCTTACTGCAATATTTTCAAAGATTTTTTTCCTTATTTATAAAGTTTACTAATATCAGAATTCAATCTACCACTTTTAACTGTCATTGAAAAAAAAAGTATGTTTTGAGATTTGACGCGGCAGATTTACACTATAATAAAAAAAACAGTTATTTTTATTTTTATAGCAATTAAATATGTGACTAAATAAAAATGAATACACTAACACCTCAGTATTTCAACGCCTTCCTTTGGAAATATCGGTAACAAGGCTAAACCGGAAGCTAGGTTCAGTGATGCCAACTTAGTTGTGAAAGATGAACTCTTCTGTGATGTATTATCACGACTACTTTTCGAGGAAGACGACATGAAAGCATCAAAATGTTGGAAGTGCTCGTAATTATTTTAGTTTTTTTTAATTGTCCTTCATTTTTCTACAATTCAATCATATTTATTTAATTACATATTATATTTTGGTTGATGCACCTTATTTCAAACAAACTTCAGCAATCAAAGAATTGATGTGAATAAAATAGAACTTTAGTAGGGAATGCTATAATACCAACGTGGAAGAGTTACTCTTGTTTCTTGTAGATTTGACCCCTCTCTCTTAAAAATGTGGCGTATTTATGCGGTAAATGTAAAGTCCTAAGTTCTCGCGGTGCGGCAAATTGATGTATAGCTGTAGCTTTACTCTAGAGTCTAAATGTCATTCTGTTTCGACACGCGGACACGATGAGCGACCCACTGTCGTGTGTGTCGGTTGTCAGCTTGTTAGGGCGTTGTTCACGTTCCTTACCCTGGTCGGTGTTCTGTGCGCACTCACTCGTAGTGTAGGGTGTGCGTTAATTCGATGTGGATAGAAACTCCTTCACTTCTTGGTGGATAGACAGAGCTACTTGTCGGCTACTAATTAAACCTGAGCAAATTAATATTTCATTTTGAATCGGATCCAAATTTTTTCTCACAAACTCAAATCTAATATTTTAAATCAAATATTTTATAATATAATGAAAATTTGTTATCAGATCCAAATTCAATATTTGACTATTAGATATATATATAAAAAAAGTTAAATCATTCAAATTTTATATTTGAATTAAATTCCATTGAATCCGAATTTTGGATCTATTTGGATCTGAAGCAAATCATTTTGAATCTTAATATGAATCTTACATATTCTAAGATTTGGAATCGAATACGAATCCTAACAATTTTTGGATTTGAAATGTCGAAGCTTTTCACAGACTTACCAATAAACAAATTTGAGTTACTTGGACATTTTATAAGATAGTGGTAGAGGTGATGGCCGGTCCAAGAATTGTTTGAGTCTGGGAATACAAGTCTTTTACATTTAATTGGGTTTCGCTTTGAGGTTCTTAAATAATTTGCTACTAATGACCACTTTACTTTGATGTCACACTCAAGGAGAGAAACATTTTGCCATATTTTTCTAAAAGTTATTTTATAGCACTATAAACCTTACTCAGATGTTTTGATACACAAAAATTGAGATTCTTTCTGCCAGCTTTTACAGCTTTAAGCTTGTGATCTTGAGCAGTAAGTTTGGAAACCATAGTTTGATTGCATTTTATTTAGTATAACGTTTACATATTACACACTTTATGATAATGGGTATGATTTAGAATTTGCAAACCACTCATGACATTATTTCCGTTTTCATCCTCATTACATGGCCATACCATCTCAGCCTTGCTTCCTCTACTATCTCATGTACTCCAACATCCTCATTACATGACCATAACCATCTCACCCTTGCTTCCTCTACTATCTCGTGTACTAACAGACGTATCAAACTCATTTTGTACTGCAGGCAACATAAGAAAATTTGTATTATGTTAAGGGCCGCATTTAGAAATAAGTGAAATAATACTACTTTTTTTATTATTTTAAATATATAGTGCTGTCTAATACCTGATATTATGCTCACATACATAAATCTACATGGTATACTTAAATTAAAAACATTCCAAAACATACATTGCATAATTTATTATATCAACAATTGAAAAATTAAAATAATAAATCTAACAAAATCAAAATTTCTTAAATTGTTAATTACCGTATTGTGTTTATTTGAACCCTGGTATGGTTTTCCAGATAGAAAATCATCAAAATTTGAAATAGTGTCTTTGAGCTGATATAATTTTCAAAATTGAACTTAAGATTCGAATCAGTTAATCTTGTTTTTTTGTGTAGTATTGTAAGTTTTCTTTAAAGATAACAGATGTCCCCATAAATATGTGCTCCCAAACATAGCTATTATACGCTTAGTACAAAACTGCAGTATCATGTCCATCACACATCGGTTTAACTAAGTACAAATAAAAATAAAACTCTCGCTCCTTACAGATGCTGATCGTACGACCTAGTGTTAAGTTATCAGTCCAATATTCCAGTGACAAATATTAATTTTAATTCCTATAATTTTTTGTTTTTCTTATTTTCAAGTTGTCAGAGACTTATAGCTGGCGGGCTGTGTGTTTTGATAGACTGGCTCTTACTATTTCGAGTTTTCCCCTAAGTCCAACTTGCACAGACAGCTTCATTCCTAATCCTGTCTCTCCTCGTGACAGCTAACATGCTCTCCATGTCGTCCACTTTCCTAGTTTTTCATACATTCACAGTCCCATGTTTCTGATTAGTACAAGGTACGCCCTAAACAAGCACTTCTGTAAACCTCATCACTAGAATACATAAAAACAAAGTTAGTGGAATAGGCTGGATCTGGACATTTACCTGACATTCGTTACCTGGTGAAACAATCTTAGATAGCATGAAACAGGAAAACTTCTAAACTCTTTGAACTGAAATTAGTATTGTTAACTCTGTTATAATATCAGTGACGTTTCCTCTAAACTCTTTGAACTGAAATTAGTATTGTTAACTCTGTTATAATAACAGTGACGTTTCCTGTCTTGAACAAATAATTAGTAACTTCATTAGTCGATCTACTGGTGAAACAGATTAAGGTGACTGCCTAGGTAGCCGATATATTGCCAATCAGATGTTGTGCTTAGGTTAAATATTGACAAAACCTTTGACAGTACAATAGTCAATTGTTTATTGGAATGAACACAACTATTTTCTATGATCCTATACCTATATATAGTCGTAAATATAGTTTAAAAGTTGACATTATCCCCTCTGAAAAGTACAAAAATACACGTATTTCTGTTGATCACTAAGAGCTAAATTCCCAGGAAAGGAAAGGTAATTGGTATAGGAGCGTAGAAGGGATCTTTGGGGATAGAATGATTTCATTTAATAGGAGGGTCACAACATATTATATTGACATCTGTATTCTCTTCCTGTCGGACAGCTCTACCCAGAAATGTTATAAACCCACTCGATTTACTATTCTGGCGCCTCAAGGTATCTTCATTCATATTTACGGACATGTGGATATGTGTCTCGCATGATTGGTTACCCATTCTATTTCCACGTGAATGATGTTTTATTTCCTTTTTTATCTTGTTAGATCGAGTCATAAATAACCCTCGTATTAAATAAAGCATACTCGATTAAAAGGTTGTGTATGGGTTAAATGCCTAGAAAGAATAGTGGTTCTCTGGTCGACACATCCGGAACGAATGTTCCGAGCTCTCTAGCTCCGATTTTTCTCACATTTAGTTTATCTCGCTTATATTTCCTACCGCCACGTTGTTGACTCGTGTAAGGAAGGTGGTAATCCTAAGTCGCAGCAATAACTCTGTAGGCGTAAGGCGAGTTTAGGTTTGACATTCCACGGTATTCTCGTAATAAAACATTTTAAAGTTATACTAAGTAAACGGCAAGAAAGTGTGTTCGGTTATATTTAAACAGTTGTGGCTTGATACTGAAATAATTTGACTTTGTTCAGAATTGTCGAATTACATTATTCCTTTGGAATATCTATTTTTTTACATCTCTGCCGTTTTCGTATAGTTTGGCATGCATCATGCGAAAGCAAAATGGTAATTTTACACACATAAATGGTTTTTTTTTAAATTGTTGTGGGTGTATTCACCGTGTTTAATTTGATTAATTTGGTTAAATTAGTTGATTTCGTTTATTCAAATACCATTTCTGATTGAAATCCCTTTGAAAAACATACTCTTTTCTTGTGTAAAAAAACTCTTATTTTTGTGTTTATTTCCATATCTAGTCAAAACGATGGTAAGATGCATTCAGAAACTTGTTTTAGTGGTGTGGTAGTTTGCTAACACTGTAGTATATCTTATATACACTATTTAGATGAAAAAAATAAATATCTTGAGATTACATTGTAATTATGTAATAAATAAATAGTTCTAAGCACTATATGTTTGAAAGTCAATTAAACTAGATATTGCTTTATGTTTTTTGTTATCACGTCGTCGCTTGTTACTATTGTATGTTACACACACCAGTTCTCCGGCTATTCATATATGTGAGTGTGTGGTTTTCAACTCCCTCCGCAAATAGCTGTCATCGGTAAAAAAAAACGGACCTAAGGTCTGGACACATGCACTTAGGTGTAATATTTAAGTGTCAGAACGAATTCACCGCGACTATATATATCGCGGTTTGTATCCTACCTAACTTGCTATTTACACGATAGTTATTTGTGAGAACTGGCGTGGACGTTGTAATTAATATTCTCTTCGACTCCATACAAATGTACAGAGCATTAACGCTAGAAGTAATATTATAATCTGTAGGATAACTCGTCACATAAAATAGAAATATCTTGTTGTGAAAAAAAATTGATGTCATAATATATAATTCAAAATATAAAATATATTTAGTAAGATATACATTTTCTGTGTTGGTTAAACCAAATTAACTTGCACCAGTAATCAGTGTATATTTTTCAGTATTTGAGTACACAGCATAATATTGACATTTTGTTACGACGTATGTGCCTAACTAATTTCATTTGTTTAGTAAGGGGGGGAGTCACTATTTTTTTTAAGGTATTAATGCACTTTTTATTCAGTATGCTTTTAGATAAAGAACATAATGGAAGCATAACCACTAAAATAGTGTTGATAATATGATTGGATTCAATCTTTATGTTGGTATTGTTGCAATGTTTTAAATTTGTAAATACTTCTTTATAATAAGCAATAAAAGTTGCTTAATTTTTTTTATCTGGTTTATCTAAGAACTAGAAGAAACTTTGAAATGTAATTTTTTCCCTAAATTAATTTTGTAAAATATATATTTTTGCAAAAATAAAAAAAAACTCTTTTATAGATTTTGAGTGTTGGTTATTTCTTTGTGAATGCATTAAGTGTGTTATGTTTCGTTTATGTTCTTGTTACACGTTTAGTGTTAGATGTAACACAATATGGTTTGAATTATATTTTTAGTTTAGTTTAATGTTAAGAACCAACTATAAATAAAGTTACCTCAAGATAACTTGACATTTTTACTTTTTAGTTATTTTATTTTGTGGTTTTCTTAACAAATCATTGCTTGACAATTTGTTTCTATCGACATAATATTAATCCTCCACCTCTTCTGACTTGGTAAAAAAATAAAGATGAAATTCTCAAATGGGCTTCCATAAATTTAATCTGCGAAAAAACTGACAAAAAAGAAGCCTTCAACTTTCCGATGATCAATAAATTAAAATAGTATTTCTATATTAATTACCGATTATGTAAGTTCACCTATTTTGTGTTTTTAAAATAATTTGTTTAAAGATTTAATCCTAAGTTGCCATTTAATTCTCTTTTTTTAGGTTTATTTAATCATCCATTACTATTGTTTTAATGAATGTACTTTTACACTTTTTTCATTTTGTAAATATAATGTTATGCTTGTGTTTAAAGAACTCAGTTTGTTACTTTATATAATAGCTCTTTTTAAAAAAAAAATCATTAACATTTGATTGTTTTTTTGTAATATATTTGTACTTAGCTTTTGTAAAAAGGATGTTTAAGCCACATATTCTGGAACGGTGAAGTCGTCCAAAATTCATAATTAGGGATTTTAATGATTTACGTTTTAAGTTAACTGCAAGATCATTAAAATTCCTTTACCTGCCAGTGCTCAGTACTTTTGATAGATTTAAATACCCGGTTTAAATCTTATTACATATATAAATGATGTTATGCAAGGCAGTTTTTCAAAAACTACCCTGGTAACTTTTATAACCATGTCAAACTAACTTTTTTTTTAATAAGTAGATATTAAAAGCTGCTTTATCTTAAAAAAAAACACATTTAATAACCAAAATATGATACTAATATTGAGAGCACTACCTAAGCGTTGTTTTTTTTATTGAAAGGTTTTGTTGCTAAATAGACTTAGTTTTGATTCAACGTCTTGATATTACCAAAAAATAAAATGTTATCACTTGTATCATTATTGGCTATAAAGCGCATCCATTATAAAAAATAAGTTTTCTTTGTTAAATTATGTTCGTAACTGTTTAGTTCTCGTATAAACCTACACGAAATATTTATTTATTCGCAAGTAGGTGGTAAATTATCTGTTGTCTTGTGGTATTCTTTTTATGTCAGATTTGCACCAAAGCTTAAATAAAATAAGATCTAATGAATATGTATGTAGAAAATAATATAATATAATATATATTGTTGGATTGTATAGAATATTGTTGTTGATGAATAATAATAATAAATATTAATTCATTATTTCCCCATCCCTCCTATTTGAAAAAAAATAATGTTATATTGGTTATAATAGTGTTTGTCAGTAAAGATTATGTTAATAAATATCTTTGCTGGCTGGCAATTTGATGATTTTTTATTGAACTGTCCCGATTGGAGGGTATTTAAATTGACGGAGCACATCATAATTTTGTCCACCTCTCTCCGATCTTTGGAGAAAGCGGTGTGGCAAAGTTAAATAAAAAGATACCATACCATTTTATAAAACATGTTTAAGTCTTGTCTTAAATTATGCTAGACAATCTTTTGTTTTTACTGTACATTTGGTTTCTCGCTAATTTCAGCACCTTGGACTAACTAACTAATGTCAGAGGTTGGGGAGAAATGCATCGCTAATCTACTGGATAAAGATGGAAAACCACCCTAGTCTCAGAGTCTGAGATAAGATCCCTCCTTACCCTGGCCCATTTATTTTGTTTGTTTATTTGCTTATTTCAAAGAACAATTTTGATAAACAAATATGCGCTCAATTTATTCCAACCTTGACTGATTACACTATGGTGTAGCTTATAAGATAGGACCATAGTTTAATCAGTCCAGGTAAGACTGCTACCTTTAGAGGTAAACAAAGTGTAAATAATCGTGGGATGCATCTTAAATTTGAAAGCAAACCTACTGTAATAAAATGTGAAGTCTCTAGTCGTGAGTTGGTGAATTAAAGTAATCAAATATACATTCATATATACAGTGCTTAGAATATATATTTATTTTTCCATTTTCATTTGAACATTGGAATACAAAATTGAGCTACATCATGATCATGGTATAAAACCTAAAAGACTAGTGTTCAAAACTAATCTAATGGGCTTTTTAAACACCATAACTTTAGCAAATTTAACTAGGATATGATTATATTTGATAATTATTTGTAACTCACGAATAATATTTGCTTCAATTCAAACTCAAAACCTGCTTTCCAGATGTCTAGTTAATCTTTATGCATGAAATATCAAAAATCAAATACTTTTTCCCCCTCTTTATAATTTAATTACCAGGGTCCTGCAAAGTCTCTTTTTTTTTCAATTTGACACGACCCTCTTTGTAATATTTAATTCTAATTTTGACAAATCTTGATTTAATCAGATTTTGATTGACGAGTCTTGCGCCTGAAGGCTACCTTGACGCGTCCAGCTAGTTATTGCTGCCCACTCCATCTGGTAGAAAGCACATGAACTAGAGAAGGTCAGAAAGTGCTATGGTTCCCCCGTCTTCTTGAGTGATAACAATTCGGAGCACAAGTTCCTTCGGAGGGGAAGTAAACCGGTCGGTCCCATGTTGACTGTAGCGTGTAAGAACCTTGGGAGGTTTGTGAAAATACCTTTCCCCGCAAACATTGTTGTCTCTTTCTCCCTTGCACATAGAATTTCAGTGTGGAAGGCACCACACTTTCCGAACTTCCCTAGTATGTGTGCTTTCTCCCAAATGGTGTGGGCAGCACTAACCGGCCGAAGGGCTGAGTGCACGCACAGTTCTGGAGGAAGGGCATCGAACCAACCCTCTCTTTGAAGACTCGTCGAGAAAATCTGATAGTTACGATCACAACATGCAACTCATTTTATTATGAACATAAGGTGACCTGGCGGTCTAGGGGGTAAGGTGTCGGGCTTCTGTGCTGGCGGCCGGGGTTCAATCCTCGGTCTCGGCACAGATTTATCTGATTACCAAACCCTTCCTTCACCTCTGACAAGACATCTTGTGAATGTGGGGAATGCCAGGACTCCACCGTGGTTCGGATTCCACGTTAAACTGTAGGTCCTCCATTTTATCTCACAATCACCCACCCTGCCATTACACATTAACGTAAGTGCGTATAACCCGAACGGGTAGTAAGACGCGGTGCTAATAATAATAATAATTATTATGAACATAACAGCTCAGAATTGCAATAATTGAAGATAAAATCAGAACTATAGCTAGAGATATTTTTACTGTCCAAGCTGATGTATTTTTCAAAGCTTTGTACACCCCTATTAATTACATAAGTGTAAATAATGTTATTCTTTGCTTTTCTCTTGGTTTCTATACATCTTTATCTTCCACTTCCTGTTAGCGATCTTTCTTTGCTTGGACTCTTCACCACCTTTCTCTTGGTTGTGGGCTTTCTGTCATGATTTTGTTTAGTTTTTGGTACTTCCTTTTAAAAAAAATTAGTGTATTTAACTTTTTGTTTTGTTTTTTTTGTAGACGCCCAGTTCCTACCATCCCCCCTCGGCTCCCGGACCGGCCCCACATCCCGGCGCGGCCGTACTGAGTACTAACTAGTCAACTGCAGTTGGTAGTACTGTCTGAATACAAGGAGAGAAAAGGTTGGCTGCGCCATGAAGGGGGTTCTTAGTCATTCCCCCCTACCCCCCCTTGACCCCCTCTGCTGGCTTGTGAGGTCGACCTGACCTATCGACGATGTAGTCCGCGGCTCACGTTTGGAAAAAAAAGTCTGAACTGCATTATACAAATTATGTTAAGTGTTTAATTTTATGCAATGTCTTTGGAACGGACTGAGTATTCTGCTTGGAGACTATTTCTCTGTATATATATTAAGGATGGAATCCTCAAATCCTTGAACACTAAGTCCTTACAGATATTCGGGATTGGAAAAAGAAAAGAAATATATGTATATATATCTAAAATTGTAAGGCTCTGATATTGCCTATTGGTGCTTCAACACCGACTTAATTAAGTAAAAATCTAACACCCAGACCCCAGACCATTAATTTAACTTCTAACTGAATGAATAAAATGTTATAGTGAATGCATTTAATCAAAAAGAATTTTAACATTTAGTTAATATTTCCATCTTATATTATTCTGTTATTTTCATGTTTTTTGTTGTTTTTTACAACACTCGACTGTCAAATCCGAGAGTCTGAGATAAAGTGAAGATTGAAGATTTAAATTTGTAAAATTATGAATTCGACTCATCTCTTAATATATTATACATTACTTAAAAAAGTTTAAATACAAAATTGAACAAGTTTTTCCTAAATACTTAATATGATTACTTATTGTTCTTTATATTCCAGGGGGGTTTTTGAACACACAAAGATATACGAGTAAAGAAAGGTATTTATTTTATTTCAACCTGCACAAACTATCAGATCTTTTTCACAACATATTAAAATTATGGCTGTGGGTATCTTTCTGTGAAAGAAAACATCCTCGGTCAACTTCCGAGACGTCTATATTTTGTGTCTGAATTCTCTTAGCCGATAAAATCAAGCCCTTTTAGAAAACAGTATTTTCTGGGGACAAACTAATCTTTATTTTTATGAGTTTGTTGGAATTGTTATTTTTTAGTGTTGATATCACAAACGGTGGAACTCAAAATGGGTTGGTATGAAATTGTTTAAGATGGTGAATATAGTAGCAGAGCTTTATCAACAAACACGACAATCATGAAAAATGTTTTTAATACTGCGTCTTTACTACCTGTTCAGGTTACCATACACCTGTACTAATTACGCTAATTAGTCTGGGATTGGGAAGATTGAAATAAGAGAATGTATGTCCACATTCATACGAAGGGAGAATAGAAATAAACGCCCTCCTGACCGAGATTGGAACCCTGATCTGTCATTAGCAGTCCAGTCTATTTTGAGAGTGACACCTTAATCTATTCAACCAACGAGGTGGGTCAGGTCTGATTAATTAACTATTAGTTTTGTATTGATGGAAAAAACACATGCTCTGGGAATAAATATTAGTTTCCTTTAACTCACGTCGGTGGCCACATGGTCTAAGGTGCTACTCTTGCAATATACTGGACTGCTGATGTCAGGGTGATTTGGGTTCAATCTCTGTCGAGTGTACTAAGGGTGATTTTCAACTCTCTTAATTCAAATATCTGTGCACTTCCTCTGAATTCATACCTTCTCAGCCCCTAACATTATTATAACTAGTACAGTCAGTGAGACACGCTTCTAAAAAAAATTCTGACCAATCAAACAAGTATCGACGTGTGTAACTTTAGTATCTGGATCAATATTCACTTGTTGACACACCTTAATTTTTTGACCCCTTGAATCGGGGCCTTATGTAATTTTTTGTAAAAATGATCGATTTTGTTTGATACTAATCGAGGGAATATATTTTTTCACTAAATTATTAGTTTTAAAATAACATAAAAGGCCCGTGACTCTTTTGATGATTATTAACTAAGGCTCAATTGAAAATACATAGACAGGACTGGATGTAGCTTCCATCAATATTATAGTTACAATAATATATCAATATTTGACAATTATTAAATATTATTTTGGTAAAACAGTACCTGATAATCAGACTGAACTAGCTTATGGTTTTCAAAAAACATAATCTATTTAATTACTACATAATTATTACACTGTTTATATTGAGAGTCAAGTATTGAGCTACTAACAACAAATTCTATAAGTGTATTTATCTGAAACTCGATAAATAGATTCGCCAAACACAACCATCTTAAAATCATCTGTGCAGCCCTCAAAAGACAACGAAATTGTGTTGGCATTAACTTGAGATTAAATTTTTCAACAATTAAAACTACATTTTAGTGCATTCTTTTTTCATACATATCCACTCCGAGCCATTGATTGGTTGTTAATTCATAATCTTTTTTACATAATTTGAGGTGGTTGAGTGTATTTTAAATAACTGATATAAGTTACAGCCCATTTGCGACTGTGTTGCTAGTAACCGACAGCTAGCATCAGATGTTTATTGCAAACCTTGGTTGAAAGGCACTAATGTGTAAATGATTATTATTTGCTTATTAATACTATATTATCAATAAAAAGTGTTAATAAACGAGTCTAATAATACTTCTCTAAGGATTACTGTATGATTGGCTTCTCCATAAATTATTGAAAAAACAGAATATATTAAAAAAACTGTTAGATTTTTTTGTTTTGTGGTTGTGGCAATAAGAGGTATTATTTACATTAAATAATATATTGAAGGTATTTTATTCACAATTGTATCTCCTTATAACTGGCCACCAAAATAAATACATTTGTTTTTTTTATAACTTAGAGAAATATCCATACAAAATATCAATTTAAAAATAAGAGTATTTATTTGGTAAACCCGTGTGAATTAACATAACCGAATACGGTTTATATTATATAATCAACCGGCCTGGTTTTGGCTGGTCCACCATTTTGATTTATGAAATGAAAGATCTTGTTTGTAAAACATTTTTAAGGGAACCACGGGCATCACTTCCACATAAGTTGGTGTTTCGATAACGTTAAAACTGTTGAAAGAGACGACAAATCGACACATGGGTACATGATAGATCTGGTAACTTCTGATAACCGTCGGTTAGCACCATGCCTTTGCCAGATGGATTTTAACCCACCATTTTTTTCCTCAAATTATTGGTACTACATCTTATTGAGTTCGGTGATATTTTTCTTGTGTATGAATTATTAAATAATTGTTTACTTTGAAAGAGAGACCTCATAGTCAACACTTTATAAAACCTGTAAAAGGTAAGTTTGAATTATTTTATGCTGTAACAATTTTTTTTACTATTATTTATCTACTTGCAATTAGAAAAATATTAATTATCTTAAATTAAACGTCCATAAAACCGTTTGAAATAAAGTTAACTGTACTAGCAACATAAAACACTTTTATTTGTTGTTTATTTTAAGACACTTTTTTTTTATTACCTCAAAGTTGCTAAATAATATTTCCAAGACTATAAATTTGTTACAATATAAAGATTCAAATATACCTCTGCATGGTGGGCTATCTGAGTGTGATTTTCATAACTCGTTATTTTTAAAAAAAACTGTCGTGTTGCTACAATGGAAGAAATAGAAAAATATCAGTTTATTGACATTCTTAGTCTGTTTTTTAAATAATTTATTTTTATATTATTAGCTAAGCTATAACTGAATAGCACTGGCTACATGGTCTAAGGCGCTATCTTGCGGCAGACTATACTGCCAATGATGGGAGATCAAGGTTTGAATAATGGTCGGATGTAACTAGGCTGGTTTTTCCAAACTCCCTCCAAACAAATGTGGGTGCATTTAGTTTAACTGTAGCCTTCCTCCTTAAAACCATCGACATAATTAGTACATAAGTGTATAAGCCGAACAGGTAGTAAATCGCAGTGCTAAATCAACCATAGAATCGGACTTAGAAAAAAAAACTCTTATCTGTATTTAACTGAATATTTTTGTACTTTATATAAAATGGTAGCTGTGTTTTTGACCCCTATGTCTGTCGAGTAAGTAGGGCAGTTCCTTTCTGGTTTTCAAAAACAAACTGTTATTGAAATGACAATATAAATAACTGACATTATTACTGATACATTCTTCAAAGTAATTTTGCAAACAAGTTACGAAAAGCTGACCTCCATTAAGTTATTTTATTACGTATATGTGTAACGAACCAAACGGACTAAACACATTTTAATGTATTATCTTTATGTAGTAAGTGTATTTATTTTTTTAAGAAATTATTGCTAGAAAGTTGTGTTCTTGCCTAAGAAATGAACTCGTTTATTAATTATTTGTAGAGTATGTCTGTATAGTGTATTATTGTATATATTGAATACGATTGATGTTTCCNTGTCACTATTACTTTTTATTGTTACTATCCATCTTAAAACTATTAATGTCTATTCATATTTCCATTAAACTGTTTATTATTTTAATAATGTCTTCTTCTTTTTTTTCCCTTGTACATATGTTTGTTATTTTACACATTATTTTACATTTGTTATAAACTGAATCGTCTTTCATCCAGTTTTATTTTGATTCACAATCTCCAACTTTGAAACATTAAAGCAATAGAAACTTAAGTTTATTAAAAGAAATATTTATACTTCCACATTCATAAGTAAAGTTGAAGACAAATTTAGAAGAAAATTCTAAACAACATTTAATAGGTAGTTTGTCAATATAAGATGAGTCTGCAGTTGGTCGATCTAAGATGAGTCTGCAGTTGGTCGATCTAAGATGAGTCTGCAGTTGGTCAATCTAAGATGAGTCTGCAGTTGGTCGATCTAAGATGAATATGCAGTTTGTCGATCTAAGATGAATCTGCAGTTGGTCGATCTAAGATGAAATCTGCAGTTGGTCGATCTAAGATGAATATGCAGTTTGTCGATCTAAGATGAATCTGCAGTTGGTTGATCTAAGATGAATCTGCAGTTGGTTGATCTAAGATGAATCTGCAGTTGGTTTATCTAAGACGAGTCTGCAGCTGGTCGATCTAAGACGAGTCTGCAGTTGGTCGATCTAAGACGAGACTGCAGTTGGTCGATCTAAGACGAGTCTGCAGTTGGTCGATCTAAGATGAGTCTGCAGCTGGTCGATCTAAGATGAGTCTGCATCTGGTCGGTCTAAGACGAGTCTGCAGCTGGTCGATCTAAGATGAGTCTGCAGTTGGTCCATCTAAGATGAGTCTGCAGTTGGTCCATCTAAGACGAGTCTGCAGTTGGTCGATCTAAGACGAGTCTGCAGTTGGTCGATCTAAGACGAGTCTGTAGCTGGTCGATATAAGACAAGAGTTTGCAGTTGGTCGATCTAAGATGAGTCTGCAGTTGGTCGATATAAGATGAGTCTGAAGTTGGTCGATCTAAGATGAGTCTGCAGTTGGTTGATCTAAGAAAAGTCTGCAGTTGATCGATCTAAGATGAGTCCGTAGTTGGTCGAGATAAGACAAGAGTCTGTAGTTGGTTGATCTAAGATGAGTCTGCAGTTGGTCGATCTAAGATGAGTCCGCAGTTGGTCGATATTAGACAAGAGTCTGTAGTTGGTTGATCTAAGATGAGTCTGCAGTTGGTCAATATAAGACAAGAGTCTGCAGTTGGTTGATCTAAGATAAGTCTGCAGTTGGTCGATCTAAGACCAGAGTTTGCAGTTAGTCAATATAAGGCAGGAGTCGGCAACTAGTGGATCTTGTGGCATTTTTAGACCATTCATGTAGGAAGGAATCTTACATAGTCATTTGAGTCTTATGTACTTGCTAAAGCTTAAATTACTTTTAAATAGTAATTGAGTTAGACCAAAATTAACTTGAGACGTAAAAGGTAATGCAATTCTTTTCCTTTTTATTGTAATAAAGTAGGGACATAAATAATTAAGGAAGTTTTATTTTAAGGAATCAGAATTTTGAGAAGCTTATTACTGATGTCTTAAACGAGGGCTTGGCAACCTTTTTGTGCCCTGATTGACTAATATCACAAAACACTCAACATTACAATGGACTGTCATTGACAGAGAGGTTGGGGTTTGAGTCCTGATCAAGTGAACTGAAGGTGGTTTTTACTAAGCAATACCAACCTCTGTGGCATAGTTAGCTAACGCGCTAGTTGTGTTGAGATAGACAGGGAGATCGAGGTTTGAATCTCGGTCGAGTGAACTGGGGGGTGGTTTTCCATTCTGTCTTCATGCAAATGCGGGTCTGCTTCCTCTAAATTCAACCTTCCCAGTTCCTAATCCATTTAGTGTAATTAGTACTTAAGCGTAAAACCCGAATGGGTAGTAAGACGTGGTATAAAATAAATTGAATATTAAATGATTTTCCAAATCTTCCTCCATACAACACAAATTTGAGTACATTTCATTTAAAACTCTACCTTTCTCAATCCAATCCCATTAGCGTAGTTAATGTCTAGATATAACCTGAGCAGGTTGGCCCACTAAGCTGCGGTGAATATAAACCACATTACATAGCTACCTCTGTTTGCAAGGTATTCATTATATTACTCACTCTATGGCGTTAGCAACTCAAACGTTTATAGCCACACTTACAACATTATGCCACCTATTGCTATCTTGAGCCAGTTCTATCCAGTCCACCTCACTATACCCTATTTCTACCTTGAGCTGGTTCTATCCAGTCCACTTCATTACACCCTATCCCTATCTTGAGCCAGTTCTATCCAGTCCACCTCACTATACCCTATTCTTACCTTGAGATAGTTCTATCCAGTCCACCTCATTAGACCCTATCCCTATCTTGAGCCAGTTCTATCCAGTCCACCTCACTATACCCTATCGCTATCTTGAGCTAGTTCTATCCAGTCCACCTCACTATACCCTATTCCTACCTTGAGCTGGTTCTATAAAGTCCACTTCATTACACCCTATCCTTATCTTGAGCTAGTTCTATCCAGTCCACATCACTATACCCTATATCCTATCTTGAGCTAGTTCTATCCAGTCCACCTCACTATACCCTATTCCTATCTTGAGCTAGTTCTATCTAGTCTGCCTCATTACACCCTATCCCTATCTTAAGATAGTTATCTCCAGTACACCTTATCCCTATCTTGAGATAGTTATATCCAGTACACCCTATCCCTATCTTGAGCTAGTTCTATCCAGTCCACCTCATTACACCCAGTTCTATCCAGTCCACCTCATTACAGCGTTCTATCAAGTCCACCTCATTACACCCAGTTCTATCCAGTCCACCTCATTACACAATAGTTTCTTCCCATCGGGGTTGCAAGTCATCACCCTGAACAAGGTTCTAGATACTTCCATTTGCACTGTATGTCCTGCCCGACATAATCTACAAGACGTCCTCCACTCCCCGGTAGCCTTATACCTTTTTGGAACAAATCTCTTCCTAAGCATCTTGTTTTCTAACATCCTAAATTTGTTTAGGTAATGTAAGGTGAGAGAACATGTTTCACACCTATAGAGAACAACTGATAAAATTATTGTTTTGTATATTCTTGACAGCAGGCCAAATGTCAACAACTTACTGACCGAGTAACAACATCCATTTCTTGACTATTCTTTTCCTAATTTCCAACCTAATTCCGTTATTGCTAGTTAAAGTTGTTTCTAAATATTTAAACTCCTTGACACTGTCTAATATAAGATGCTCAAAGTAATCTCTTAAGTTATTGTCCTCGATCTATCTTGTCGATGTGATCACATACTAAATATTGACAGCGTTCACTTCTACAGTAGCCCCGTGGCTTCTTTGGTGCTGACTGACAGCTCACAGCTGACAGTCAACATTTAGTTATATACCTAAATTTTGGCTGTCAGAAGTGACAGCTGCTAAATACATGTTTTTGCAGATCATATGGTCCAGCATAGGGATACATAATTTGGTCTCGTAACTTTTCAAAGCCGTCAGCACCAAAGAAGCCATGGGGCTACTGTACATCAGTGGACTGAGGTAATCCCCAGATCTGGTATGATGTCATTGTGATTTGCGAATGACAAGATAGTTGAAAGCTCTTTCATAGACCGAAGCAATGCATTATGCGTTCTTGCAGTACGGTAGCTCAAAAATCAAAATTCTACAGCATTAAGATTTAAAATAATAAATATGAACTTGATAAAAATTTAAGGAAAGTCACTGCTAGGTGCTAAAAATGAAAATTAATTGTTTCAGACCCTTAAAAGTCGCTTGGGGTAGTGACACAGTCGCTAAATTGGCAACACTGATAAGCAATGAGTGAACTTAGGGTACATTGTTGGCAGCTCTATAGTGTCTAGCGATTTTGACTGGTACAATACTATCTGACATTGATAAACCCACCAATTTTCACAAAAAAATAAATAATAAAAAACTTGTTACTTTATAGTAGGGCTAAAGGATATTACTTTTTTTAACTATCCTAAAATTGGATTGTACAGGTGGTGAAATTTTATCAAAAGTAGTATCAAGATTATCATTGGAAACGCTAAAGGCACGATAAAAAATAATCATCACATAGGGTACCTAGTTGAAATATGTAGTAGCTATCACATATAGTGTTTACATTCTGCCAAGAATACGATATATTTACTATAGTTGGCTATTAGATTGTATATTTGTTTCAGAAACCATATATTGAAAGTTTGATAACTATAATGAAATAAAATAGCTTAAAACGGAATTACATTCGTTCGAATAACTAACTTGATGGACAAATCTTAAATTCAAACGTTCATTATAGTTAGTCTTGTAGGAAGTATTACTACGACTAATTTAAAGAAACAAGGCATTAGTATTGAATTTAGTTATGCTCTTCAAACTTTTTACTTACACATTTATTTCATTTAACTAACTATACATTGATATATTTTTCATTTATTCATACAAATTAACGAATGATGTCAAAATGCTACTTTGCGTTGTATCCTTTCATGTGTGCAAGAGAGAAAGAGATACCCAAAAGATTTTTTCTTTCTCATACAATGGTGTTTAGATAACGCAGTCATGGTAACCATAGCTACATACAACAAACGAGTGCTCCTAATATACTAATAGAAGATAGAAAAATGCAGTCAAAGCCAACATCCCTTAAATATATCCATTTACTAATGATGCTAATGACTAAACAGAAAGGCGGTAAAAGCGCCACTCAAAGTTAGCCACCTGGTGGTGAGAATAGAAACAAGGTTCACTTATGAACGAAGATTTGGTTTCCTAAACAATTAAATAAAAATAAATCGTGGTTACAAATTAACCACGTTGAAACCCCAAAGAAACCCATCCCAAAGTTAACAATTAAAGTTTATAAAACCGAACCAATAATTTTGAAGAAATTTCCCCCATTTTAAGCCGAAATAGAATTCTGATTAATATAATTAAGTCTAAGCTTAATTCGGCTCTCTCACCTTAGTAAGCCAGTGATACAATGAGGGATGATACGCCATTTGGCTGTTGCCCGACTCTGAATATCCACCTTGACAGAAACGCCAAGCTAGGTTATCAGAGAAAAGGCTGATTTTCTGTTTGAGTATCTAGTCACTGTCGTGACTCTTGACCTCATGAATGAAATTAAATACCTATGAAATGAAACCGCTGAAATGAGGCTATAAAATAATTACAGGAGTATTAGTAGAGTAACACTTGAGGTGAAATTGGTGATAGTGAGTGAATGTGCAGGGTCTCGGGTATGAGGAGGATTTTCTTTTCTTTGGATGGGGGAAGGTGTGTTTAAGGTATGATGGTGAATTGTGGGTTAATTATGAGAGTCGTTTTCCGGGAAAGGGTTTGGAAGGATTTAGCATTCCTTGGGATTTGGTTTTAAGTAGATGGATACATTTCCATTCCCCATCTGAGGCCGACAACGGCACCAGTATTATTATCTGACTCGTAGAAAACCTAGTCGGTTATCCCAGTGGAGTCCGGCCGTGGCAAAGGTAATAATCGAGGGGTTGGTAGAATTTTATTTTCTTGGGATTTGGTCTGAAGTGGATACATTTCCATTCACCACCTGGGGCCGACCCCAGCGCCAGTATTATCCTCTGGCTCGCAAAAAACCTAAACAGTTATCCCAGGGGCGTCCGGCTGAGACTAATGTAGTAATGGTATGAAATGTGCGATTTATGTTAACGTTGGGTCTATGAGTGATGATACAAACGATCCATCACAATATATAGCAAGCACGTAACCATGACATGCCCATAGAGAGAGGGGAAAAGGAGGGGAAAATGAAGTGGAAGGGAGGAGACAGAACGGCGCTGGGAAGGGTCATGGACACTCTAGGGACTAGTAGAAAGCAGTAGAAAGCGCTGGAACTGCCCAGGCGGTGGAAACGAAGACTTGACGCGCGGAGTTGCCGTCACTTGTTATTTCTGGGCGTGGCTTCCTCCATGAGCAGACAGTTGAATAATCTATGCATTTAGTCCGTGTAATTGTGTGTTAGGGAGAGGAGGTCGTGGCACATATGCTCCGGAGTTAGAGTTCAACAGAACAGAGGGTGAGTATTCACCCATTTGATAGAGTTTTTTACTTGTAACTCGTTATATATCTTGCCAAAATTAATATATTGCAGATAAATATACGATTTAAATATTCTTGACGCAAATCGAGGACTAATGCACTTGGTTTATAGGCTTACAAAATAGTGATAATAATGAGAATATATTATAAGTAAAGCTTTTATGAATTAAATTTGGCTTAAGGCCTGAGAAAAATTGAAAATATATGTTTTAATAATGAATATGTTGTTTGAAAAATGGTTGTACTGAGATGTGAACACTCGCCTGGCCAAAAAGGTTTATCATGGTCGTGGTCTTAAAAAAAACACAATGCAGAAAAAAAAAGTTTGCAGTCAAAAGTATATTAACCGATTCTTGACTAGTATAAAATGATGATTGATTTTATACATGCAGCATTGGTGGATATGACGTCTTTGAAGTATGGTATGCTTAATCAAGTACGCAGGGATCCACATATAAAACAAACTATTAAATATAAATGACATATTATAACTTATAGAGAGACTACATCACATGGGAACGAACGGTTAAGTACTGTGTAACAAAACTCAATGATCATGGTCATATGACCTATAAAATAGTGTTACTTCAGTAAAACAAAACAGAATCGAAACATCAATAGACTTATTCAATTTACAGATATACTTCAACCATAAATATTTCGCTCCCATCAAAATAATTAAAGAAATTTTATAACAACAGTAATTTGACAAATAATACATAATATGTATACTGTATAGTAATATGTAAAATGGTTCGTAATCACCTGTGTTGAATTCTCGTAGGTCGTTCATAAGAAGTAAGTGATAAAAAAAATGTTGAATTTACTCATATCTTAGTAGAAACTGCCCTCCAATGCTCTACCTATAATCGTAGTAGTGGTTGCCGTCATCTTAAAGTAGTTTTCGGTGCCGGTAAGTTAATTTAGAACGTTAAAAAAAACTTAAGAAAACTCAGGAGCAAAAGCTCACACGTCCATTCCTTATAAAATCTTGGGTGCCAACCCCGTTTTATCGTTTCTTCCCGCCAAACCAAAATCCTTTCCGGGCCTCAAACTAAGCACCATACTTAGAACAAAATTATAATTTAGAAAAATAACGGAGAATATTAAAATATAGTAAACTCGGAATTTAAATAAATAATATATAATGTAAAATCTCCAGGTAAATACGTGAAAAAGTTGTTTGAAGTGTCTTCTTTTAAGTCATCCAATAGTCCAAAACTCTGACAACTATTTGTTGACATGAAACATAGGTTTTTAGAATCACCTGTTTGAAGTAAATTTTCACTAATTCCCTTAAACGCCTGCTTGTAACCTTCTGTACATTTCATCAACCAAGCTTACAATTTCCAACAGTCCCACTAAAGGGTGGTGTGGTCATGTCATCTTCCTCAGTGCATAGCAATAGCTGATTGGTCAAATTACTGGCTACCTTCTACCGCAATGGCCGACTTTAATTTCTTATATCAAATTAGCTATGCAGGTGAGCTACCATTTAGTCTTGCTGTTCAAACGTTACAAAAATGTATTTAAGAATTTAGTGAATTTCAGCGAAATCATATAAAAGGAATAATCTAAGTTTTAACATAAAAATAAGGAAGTGCTTGCTGCCACGGGACGTGGCAGCAAGGATTTTGGCATGGTGAATCCTTGCTGCCACGGTATTTTTCCTTTCG
>CABFOW010003533.1:8159-29882 GCA_902141385.1 Timema californicum
ACATACGCTCTTATTCCTGATAAAAGAAAGGAGTTCACAGCATGTACTTTTAAACGATTAAGGATACGATTCCGTATTGGAACCTTGAAACATTTATCGCAGATTTTGTGGTTGTAGCTATTCAGGCTTTTAAGGTTTTGTTCCCAATGCTTCACATTTCTGGTTGCAATTATCACTTCAATCAACGTATCTGGAGAAATGTGCAAGAACTCTGACTGGTGAGAGACTACACCCCTGATGAGGAAGTTCTACTTAACACACAAAGTTCTTTGTATTACCGTACTACCGATCAACAAAGTTAAAGGCGGGCTTAAAATTCAAGAAAACGCCCCTACTCATAAAAACCAAGAGAAATGTAATACTACTTTGTACTGTAGTGGTTTAACAATTCCACAATCATTTCCAAAGTTATGTGGAATTTTCACGGAAAATGCCATACACCAAATAACGCTGTTTTTGAGTGGAACCATAACCTCAGAAAATTGGTTAATTAACAACACCCCAACATATACGTATCAATTAGTATTCTAAAATAGGACGTGGAGTAGCAGGAATTTGTTTTATTTAGGATTAAGCTCAACATGGAGGGCAAAAAAAAGACAAACAAAAAAAATCACAGAATTGATTAACATGAGGTTCACGAACAACCTGAATAATCTGGATGAAAACAGTGACCGGTATAGGTGTCTTAATAATCTAGACTATATGCAAAGACTACAATAATTTTGGAAAAAAAAAATCCACATATAATTAATGAAATAAAGAAAAAATCTTAAGAGGAGTAAAGATCTTAAAAGGACAAATTATTGTTGAATGAAAGTTTAAAATAAGAATAAAATAAAAAATAATTGAATATGACTATAGCCTCCAATCGGTGTATACTGGAAACAGCATTCCTGGCTAAGAATATCTTTAAATTGCTTTACAAGAAACAAGTAACCAAAAGACGTACGAGAGAAATAATTGGAATAAGAAGAACAGACTATCAATTCCTCGTACCCAAGTTTATGTGATCAAGTGCTACTACCACGGGCCTAAATGCTACTACTTTTGGCTTGCACTCAATTTCTAAGGATTCACCTTTGTCCGCATGTCCACCGGTACGGGTCCTGTCTAGACTGTGCCCTGCAATTTATAAAAAAAAGTTAGCCAAAAAGGGATGGTTAAGCTTTATTCCTGACGTCGTTTGGAAGGGTGTAAAGACTTCAAGGATTGTTGGAGGGGGAGTGTGCATGGATGTGTCAGGCAGGAGACAGGGGTACGGAGGTGTGAAATGAAGGTAAAGCTTGAGAGGGGAAGTAGGGGAGAGCACGTATGATGGATGGGCTGTCTGGCTGTCCCACGTTACTTGCTACCGAGGGGGGAGATTAGAGAATATGCTTGCAAGAGTGGTAGTTCATTCAGATAATACAGATGGTGGGAAATATATGTTCTGAGCCCAGATTTGAACCTTAAGCTTTGAACACATACCTTTTATTTTTAAGCTTACTCACGTCTTACTACCAATACTGATATCTAATTCACACTTTAACTAATCTTTTTGAGTTGCGCAGAAATGTATACGCTTGCAGAAATGAATATTGACACTTAGAGCTTAGCAGCACAAACTAGAAACAATCGATTATCAGCAGAGATTCCCGGTTATGAAAACTTCGGCTTCTGACAATCTGTATTATCTTACATCTCTATATAACGTACCATTAACATTGTTGTGCTGCGTACGTGCAAGCTGTCATTGATGTAATGCTATCAAGATGCTGGCGTGACCTCACAACGAGTAAAAGAAGCAAAGCTGAGAAACAAACTTCAATAACTATTGCTTTTATTAGCCGTGACCTTTGCATTCTGAATCCAAAATAATAAATAAGATGGATATTTATTTTAAAATACATTTTTCTGTTTATTATTAAGTGTTTTGTCTTACGACAGGTCCATTATTTGTGTTAGTGAACTTAGACCACCAATGCGTCCTGTACTCTCCAACCCACCCCCTCTTCCTTCAGCTACCAGAATGTTCTCCTTTCCTTCAAATCATCCAATATTTGAAACCTCCTTATTCCTAAGCTCATCTTTCCATCCACCTTTCCCCCTATTACGTCATGTAGAAGACAGTTCCTCCTAAGGATGTGTTTGATCCAGTTTACTTTCTACTGAAGAACCACGTGCAAGGTGGTTCTCTTCTTACCCACTCTTTTTAAGACTTTATCATTTGTCATACAGTCTTTCCAACTGATTTTCTAAAATATTCTCCAGCATCACATTTCAAAGCTCTCAAAGTATTTATTTGTAAATGAATAAAATAGTGGTTCTGTGACTAAGCCCAAAATTTATTGTCTACTGTAGAGTGATTACTAATAAACTTTAGGGAATATCTAGTTTACATTTCCATTGAGTTTGGTTCTGTTTCGTTCCCTCACCTCCATTTTGGTATAACACAACATTTCGTTAATCCTACCAACTGTCGGTTCCGATTAGGTCGGATGATCAAGTCTATATTGTATTTTATTTTAGTTTGGCTAGACACTTTTTTTAAGTTGAATGTAAGGACGTTTTCAAAAAATTATGTTGTGTCATGAAACAAACCAGAAAAAAAACCAAGATCGATCAACTCTCTTTCCATTTAACGAATTATTTCAAATTTTCTCACAACAAAAATAAACGCAGCTGTCTGATTGAATCTCACTTTTTATACACGTGCGCAGTGATCGATTCAGTTGGAAATAAAATTTCGTAGGTTTTCTCAAACGTATTTTATTAAGCAGTGTGGATGAAGTTTGGTTTACTTATACTAGGGAAGAGCGACCAATGCATTTCACGCTGATTTTTTGTGATTAGTTTAAAACTTATCATGTAACCATATTTGAATCATGCTCTTGTTTTTTAATGAATGTGTGAATTGAAAGTAACACCAAAGGAATAGAAATGGAGAAAGAAGAATCTATAGAAAGATCGTGGATAGATATTTAGTAATAATTTAGGGGGAGGGGGGAGTGAACCTCAATACACTCAGCTTGGATTCAAACTTCGAACTCCCAGTCACCATCAAACAAGACTAGGCAATCTTTAAACATTAGACCCATTGAATATATAAATATTAAATATATTCGTCAACAACACCTAGAATTGATCTAAGATCCTCTGTACTTTTGGCCGACCACTCTGACTACTTTGCCAAAAGTACTTTTTCTTTAAAAATAAACTATATTTATTAAGATTTTTGCAAAACAATTAATCAAATCTTTTATTTTTTATAACATTATATATAACTAAACTTTTCAGCTTGTGTTCGAAACATTTGCTTTTATTATTTTTAGGGTATTGGATATTTATTGCGTTCATAGGTGCGTGAGTGCGCGCGTGTGTGTGTGTCGTGTGTAAATGCAAGCTGGATGGAAAAAAGGGGACTCTATAGGATTTTAAAAAAAAACGAAAAAGAGAGACCAGAGGTAGGTTATCAAGAGCAGGACTCCATGCAAGTGATGCGAAACAGAGGCCAACAGACGCTGGACGGAAGAGACGCTATGCGTCGTCTCCCCGTCACCAACAGCAGGCGCACGCGACGACGTCTATCCCTGTGACATGCTGCACAGCACAATATAGTTTAGAAGGGGAGGTGAGGGCGCTGTGTGTGTGTGTGTGTGTGCTGGAGCTACACTCTCCCCTTACCTCTTCCCATTTCAACCAAGATGAATTACCTTCGAGGAGAAAAGTCTGGGAACTCGTTCTCTCATCATGAATTTGATGTATGAAGCTGATAAAAATGAAGGAAAGAACTGTTAATATATTTTTTAATTCAATTTATAAAATATAAATAAGCATTGTATCAGTCTAGTATTTAACTAATCTTTTAGTTTTAAGATAAAAAATTAAAATAAATTCCTTCAAAAAATGCTTTTAGTAAACTAACCTTAAGTTTTATTCAGAAAAATAAAGCACATAGATTTGTTAACAACAGTAAATAGTCTTAATTTATACGCTCTGAACAGAATCATTTACACATTTTAAAAGAATTTCAAAATTTCAAAAATCTTTATTTGTAAACTTTCATCAAATTATTTTTAATTTGTAAAAATAGAAACATTCCCATCTTGGCATATCATGAGAAACTATCTCCAGATATACAGTTCTATCTAAGCCTTACAGACCATTTTGAAACATTTAAAACGGTCTAAAATATGTCATAAATAAACTACATTTAAATTGATTTTCTAAAAATAAACATAGATTTTTATTTATCGTGTAAATAGCCCCAAGATACTAATTTTGGACAAAATACTTGTGCTATATTTTAATTTTTTGTATTATTTTATCTGGTCAAATATTCCACAGATGTATATTTTCTTTAAACCAAATTGTAAATAATTCGAATTTTCAAAAAATACAGATTTTGTTAAACAACCCTTAAGTGATTTGTTAACCAAAACCCAAGTAGACAGTGCTGTTTGGGAGTTAAAGTACTCCCCAGATATTCATTAAAATTAAAATAGAACAATTTTAGAAAATTTAAAATTCAAAAATTAATTTTTCAGTAAAATACCCTTAGTTTAAGAATTGAGTCAATTTAAAAAAAAAATGTGTCGATAGAGCCTTATAACATATAAATATCAAGTTTGAACAAAATTCATCGAACCATTTAAAATACATGGCCAGGCACAGAGATACATACATATAGGAGGATGTACAGAAATAGTAAAACACTTTTTGGGGTTAGGTTGCACATAAAACGTAAATATGCATAAAATGATTGAGTTTGGAAATGTTTACGATTCTAATACTTATCTATGGACGAGAAAGTAAATACTGTTTAACATTAGTTTTCTGATAACTAATTACTTTTAAATTTAAATCTTTTCAAAAGGTCTTTAACTATTGGGTTTAAAATAGCTATATGTGTAGTGGCTTATAATATAAATAATTAAGGTTTTATAAATACAAATAAAGGTTCGAATGTTTATAAAAAAAATAGGTTAGTTTGCCAAAATCAACTTTTTGGAAATATGAAATATTAAAAAAAAAGTTCGACAAAATGTTCGAAATTTATTTCCAAGTGTGTTTCTTATATTCTTTGTTTCAGGGGGGAAAAAAACTATATATGGGTAGCTTAGACCTACTGATAATTAATTTTTTTAAATATGTGTTCCTATGTCTAATAAACTATACTAGAAAGAATGCACAGGTTGTTCGTACGATTTATTTTATCTCTCAGGACACCCCCGTAAATGAGAATCTTACTCCGGGATGAGCTACTACCGCATCCATCTTTAAAAGATTCCTCTTCAGCACACTCTTGTATTTGTTACGCCACAAACCAGGCTAAATAGAGAGCGCCTACAGTTGATGTCAATATGATACATCACTGTCGTCACCCTCCCACTGCCGCCCCCCCTCCCCCCCTGTTTCCGCCCCTTCGCAAACCGCCCTTCTGACATACTCCCATTACAAACACCGCCCTAATGGAACGGCGTGTTTAAATAAACTACAGACTAATACTTCATTGTCGCACAACATGGATCGCCATGACTTTAAGATGGGGCCTTCCGATGGTTTTGAATTACCTCCCTCCCGCGCGTCTTCGTACACTCCGTTGCATAATTATGGCACCTTTCAACTAGTAGCATTGGAAACAAACGGTGTAGTGGCTATTTAAGTCGATTGGCCCTTTTCATTTGGAGTAGAAATGCAGTGCCGTGGGAACAAACGGTTATCTTCAAGAATTTTTATTTTTTTGCAATTTTCTTTTCAGAAACGGTTTGTTCAAGTATAGAAGCATGTTGATTAAGTTATACTTTTTTATACACACACCTCCTCTATAACTTTAACAGTGATATAATATTGATAAAATTGACATTTTTCAATAGAAAATTACCGGATTCATAGTAAAAAAAATATGAGAAAATGTAACAATTAATAAACATCAATACATTATATTAAAAGGGGGGTTGAAAATATTAACATAAAAATTTAACTCGTTCTAGAGAAAACTGATGTTGCAAAACGTAGGATTTCTCCACAAGACCTGTCTGGGAGCTAGCGTCCATCTCTGGTTTCCGTGGTCCATCTGTTATTGTTGGCATGGAAGGATACTTTGGTTGGTTTTGAAGCCACGGCACACCACACCTTTCACCTTTCCACCCACTATCCTACAAAATAGGTTTTAGACTTGCACTCGACAGGGCCAAGGGAATTAAGAGCATGCATTAGTGCATCACATGTCAATCAACTCTGTGATACAGTCGGCTCAAAATGGTAAATTTACACGAACACTATTGCACGTGGATCATTTCTGATTAAACATTAATGGAGATAAAGAGTTAATAGACGTTTATTATACAGAACATTGTGAAATATTAAATAATATTTTGATACAGAATGCATTTAAAAGGCCGTTTTGACCTTTTTAGAATAGCTTCACAACCAGGCATTGTACACAAATCTTCATTCTGTCATAATAGGGAAGTACTGTAGTTATTAACCAGAGACTTTGTCGCTTTGCCAACCATGGTCACCGCGGCAAATTTCGAGGAATCATTTATATACGAATGCACTGCACACATTTCTGGCATATCTCGGTCTGTTCTTCTCTATTTTAATCCCATATCTCGCGCAAACCGAAAGTTGGGTTGGGCCTCCCTGCTATGATGAACGAACGCTCTTTAGCAACTTTATTCTTCTTCTTAAGTCAACACTCCGAAGGTTGGTTTGATGATTGGTGATTTCTATCCATCCGGAGCAGGAGAGCATTCAGCCCTATTGTGGTGGTCCTCCACTGCCTTCTACACTAAATTTCTATTAGCGAGAGTGAAAGAGCCTATCAATTTTGGCTGTAAATGTGATTTTACATACCTTCCAGGGTTCTTTTACGTACCACAATCAACATGGGACCGACGGTTTTACTTCCCCTCGGAAGGAAACTGTGCTACGGATTACTATCACTAAAGAGAAATACCTTGACTTCAGCTAGATTTGAATCCACATATAGCGAAGCCTGAGGTGAGCACTTTACCCCAAGACCATAGAGAGTGACTTAAACTTAATCCTCAATGTATTTGTTGCATAAATCTTTGAGATAATTATTTCAGTATCGCTTCATATCGACTCAGTAGGTATTTTTTTATCTCTGCTAAAACTTTTCCGTATCGAGTCTCATTGATTCTTATGTGTATTTTTTTTTAATTTGGCTCAAACTTTTCCGTATCGCATCATGTAAACTCTATACGCATTTTTTTTAATGTTGATGAAAGCTTGTCCGTATCGCGCCGTGATGATTCTATACGTATTTTTAATGTTGGCCCAAACTTGTCCGTATCGCTTGGTATCAACTCTATACGTATATTTTATGTTAGCGCTAACTTGTCCGTATCGCGTCATGTCAATTATATACGTATTGTTTTTATGTTGGCGCAATTTTTTTAGTATCGCGTCGTATTGACTCTGTATGACCAGTATGATTTTCATAGAAGCCCATCATTTGAAAAAATTAAATTCATTTTAAAACAATGGCGAACAAAAGTATTACAATTATTGCATTTACATTCATAGTTGATTTGATTAGTAATGCGAAAAAAAAATATGTTAAGATTTAGGTATTGTCATTTACAAATTGCAAAGATATGTGTTCAAATTATTTAATTTATAAAATTTAATATTGAAGATAAATTTCATTATAATTAAAACCCTATGCACGTTGTTTATACTAAAAGCATATCTGTTTTTCCATTTGTAACAAAATTTGTATATATAATATATTTACCTTGACTCAATATTTGTTCATTAGACGTATCAAATTAGTTAAACTAACATTCACAACATAACATTTTAGAAAACATTCTAAACAAGTTGATAGTAAAGAGTGAATTAGAATTAGAATTTAAGACTTATATATATTGCTCAAAAATATATAGAAAGAATTGATTAATAAATTGGTTAATTTAATTGATGGCATAAATTGAAATTACAGATCAAAATGTATAATTAGGTTAAATTATGGTAATAACATATTGTCAAATTATGAACATTACACTTATAATAAGTTAATTCAACATCAATTTAGCAATAGACAAGGTGATGATAAGTCTAAAATACTTGAAAACACGTTTGAAATTATTTGTAACACTTTCACATAACAAAATAGGTTTAACAAAACAATGTTCAAGTTCAGGTAAGTTAAGAATTCAAAATATAAAATTTGGGTTAAAAGGTTAACATCTGCAAATAAGCTATAGTAAAATTATTGAGTATTGATTGATATACGACTTTAAGATAAGTAATATTTAATGAAAAAATGTTTAAAGTTTAAATACGTATTGAAGTTGGCAAGTATAAAATTAAATATATAAGCCTAGGTTAACAAATTTGAGACGGATTTGAATGAAGTAGAGAATTTTGTAATATTCTAAGTCTTATTTGTTTATACTTGTCCCATTACTCCTTTTGCATTTCCAGCATTGAAAAAATGCTGGAATAGTTCAATCAGCAGTTAACGTCTCATTGTTATATCAACTCATAGTGTCCTTCACGACGACTTTTTTCCATGACTATGAAACATAATTGTTGAAACATGTCGGATTGAACTATTCCACCATCTTTTCAATGCTGGAAATGCAAAAGGAGTAATGGGATAAGAATAAACAAACTATACTTAGAATATTACCAAATGATCTACTTCATACAAATCCGTCTCAAATTTGTTAACCTATGTTTATATATTTAATTTTGTACTTGTCAACTTCCACACCTATTTGGTGACCTGGTGGTCTAGGGGTAAGGTGTCGGAATTCTATGCTGGGGACCCGGGGTTCAATCCTCGGTCCCGGCACAGATTTATGTGACTACAAAATTTTTCCTTCACCTCTGACAAGACGTGTATTAATCACAACTTGTGAATGTGGGGAATGCCAGGTCTCCACAGTGGTTCGGATCCCACGTTGAACTGTAGGTCCTCCATTTCATCTCACAATCATACTACCATAACATATTATTGTAAGTGCGTATAAACTGAACGGGTAGTAAGACGCGGTGCTAATAATAATATATTTTAACTTGTTGTTTTAATAAGTTTTAATTCTCACTCTTGTTAAAACTAGTCTGACAATTTTGTTTAATATGTTGTGAATGTTAGTTTGAACAATTTGACTCGTACAATGAACAAATATTGAGTCAAGCTAAATATATTAAATATACAAAGTGTGCTATAAAAGGAAAAACAGATATATATGCCTAGAGTACAAACAACTTGTATAGGGTTTTAATTATAATGAAATCTATCTTCAATAATCAATTTTAAAAATTAAATAATTTTAACACATATCTTTGCAATTTGTAAATGACAATATTTAAGCCTTAACATACATTTTATTCATTTACTCCTTAGGAAAGATTCATTCAGAATGTTTTCTAAAACGTTGTTTAGTAATGCAAAGTTAAATTGTACATTAGTACAATAATAATAATATTTAGCACCATGTCTTACTACCCGTTTGGTTTATACGCTTTAAATACTAATTACTTTAATGGATTAGGAATAGGGAAGGTTGGATTAGAGGAAGTGAACCCACATTTACGTGGAGGTAGGGTGGAAAACCATTTAGGAAAAGCCGCCCCCAGTTCACTCGAACGAGTCGAACCTCGATCTCCCTGTCCTCAGCAGTCGAGCTCAACATGACAAGCGCGTTAGCCAACTACACCACCGAGGCGGGTACAGTAGTACAAAAGAAAGCGTTACTTAAGACTTTTGATAACTTTTTAGATGCACTTTATGGATAGTAAATCAAATAAGACATACTGTATTTCTATAATTTCTATTTTTAGTGACTTTCATTCAATGTTGGTGGTTGCAGATAGCCCGGACTGGAAATAAGACATGTTAAGTCAAGTGTTTTTCTTGAAAATACTAAAAATAGCTTTATCACTGTAGATTTTAATAAATTATTGTTAAATTGTGTTTTTAGGAAGAAAACGTAATTTGTGTGAAGGGGGAGCGATTAACAATTTAGTACACACAAACTCAGTAAGCTTCAGCCCAACCATGATTTGAACCCTGACCTCCTTGTCAGCGTAAAATCAATCCAGAATATTGCCACGTTTGGTCCACGTGCCCACAGAGTTTTTTTTACTTTAAATTAATATCCATGCGCATTTGATTAAACATCTAAACTAAAATACTGTTACAAAAAGAGTGATCTCTATTATTTATTTGGTTTTGATTACTAGTTATTCAGCTCTATCACCAGGAATGTCATCTCCCTAAGCAGATCCCTCCTCCCTCTCCCCCTTCCGCCTCCCCCCCACCCTTTTGAACACATTTCGTGGGTAACTTGAGCTATAGCTTCATCTCGAAGATTTGTGGTGACGTCGCCAGCTGGCGTTCAAATGAGAGCCTCCCATTACTTTCAAGTTGTCGTGAGCTCTTTAGCGCAAGTTAAACTTTACTCCCCACCCCTCCAACTTTACCCTCCCATACACGTGTAAACTCTTCCTGTCCTAAGAAGAAAGATGGCCTTAAGGAGGGGCTAAAACTGACATATCACAAAACCACACAAGAAAAAAAAGAAGCTATCCTAGTTATGTTTGTTTATCAACAGGACTAATATTGTTTATAATGTTTAGAGTTTATACAGAAATCATGTGTGCACGTGTGTGTGTGTGTGTGTGTGTATACGCCACATCTCGTTACCCTTCCAGAATATCTAAGTATTTACACTCATGGGTGTATAAAGGGGTAAATGTATTAAATGTACTTGTATTTGCACGGAGCTAGAGAAAAAAAACTATTTACGATGTAACACCATTAGTTTACCCGACCAGGAATTAAACCCCAACCTCCCAGTCTTAGCTAAACTATTCTAGATGGTTCTGACGTATCTACATATACACAATGCTTCAGGTTGAACATATATAAATTTAATCATATATACTGTACATTTACCCGGATAAAAATCAGTATTAATATGCACATATAGTTCACTTTGTTGGTTTTTATTAGCTTTGATTGTTTTGATGAGATTGTTAAAAAACGCGAGAGTTTTCCAGGAGAGATGTTTTTTAGTTTCGTTCGGACCACCTCATCTATATCTCTGTCCTCAGAGAGCAGTGGTATGTTAAGATGTATACATATATATTTCGGGTGTAAACACACTCACCAAGTTGTCATCACATGGCTAGTACTCATTTATTTCGCACGTCTCACTCATTATTCAAACTCTTTTTCCACAAGAAAATTATCTACTCTATTCAGAGATCCTAGAAAGATACGATTAATAAAAGTTCTAATATTACTCATCCCTGATGACGTTATTAATATAAATGGAAATAATCCCTACGTAAGCGGTTTACTGCTTTGTTCACGCACCTCTGGGTAGAAGGGTGTTGTTATAGAATCATATATATTTTATGGTTCTGTTTGTTAAAAAAAAATGAACGATTTGGAAAAAAACTGGTTTCTTTGAAATCCGTTTCAGTATAATCCGTGATAGATAATTTCTTAATATAAATTCTATGCCTCTTTTGATTTTGGCGCTCTTTGAATCACTTTCTTGGTGGCCTGTTCTTTATAAATGTTTTAAATCACAAATTTCTACTCCCTATAGGTCCAGAGCTTTTGACTACTTGAGAGATCTTGATTTGATTCTCTAAAGGGTGTATTGCTATTTTTTTTTATTTTTCATATAAAGGAAATAGTAATAAGGCTAATATTTATGACCTCGTGATCATGGATCTTGAAATTTAATGTGCCTTCAAACTTTGATTTTAAAAGTAGGTCTGCCCCTATCTGTACCAAGGGCTGTGGCCAGAATTGTTTAGTGCGGTTCATTCTAACTTGATATTTAAATGCTATATGCCAATATTCTGGAGGCAAAATAGTGATTTCAATAAAAACTTTAATTATAGAGATAGTGTACTAATAAGTGAGTTTAGAAAATCCAATATTTTTCATTAATGACTTATTATTGTCTACAAAATGGGGAGTTTTTTACATTATAATCTAAACTTTATAATTGTTCTTGTGAAGAAACATTTATTTGAGGGTAATTTAGAGGAACCGGATTTCTATTGGAAAATACAATCTTACTATGCTATATGAGAACGTATGTATGATTGTGTGCTACCATTTATTTTATACTCCATGGTCTCTCAGTTTTTTTCAGGTGAACAAGTTATAAATTTTCCCAAATCCACTTTATTGCTTATCCAAGTCACAGGGTATTAAACCCAGCGGAGATTCAGGCATTTATATTGTGTAAGTCCTCACCTCAATACAATTATTTTAGAGACCTTAATAACTATTTTTTTATAACATTAGAGACACTACCTAAATAATTTTATACATTCACTAGTTAACTTATCAAGAAGGTGTAAACATCGATAAGATAATCCACGATGTAATTGTATTTATTTCAACTAAGAAAATTAAAAACGGATAGGTGGAACTTAAAAAGCTAATGACAAAAATGGTCGTTCTATAAAATTGCTGCTTCCATTTGAATATATGTACAAATTTTGAAAGTGTTGTGTTAATATTCTGTTTAAATTCTTTCTTTTTTTTTCAAAAAATAATAACATCTGTGGTGTTTAGTAAGTATTTCAAGAAATAGTGTTAGAAGAATTCATTTATTGTTTTAAATTTGTAGATAAAGTATAGAATGTACCGAAAAGGTGTAAGTTTTAATACCTGTAACTAGACCACCCCCTCCCCCCAGAGCACCGAATGTGTTTTAGACCCCTAATAGCTCCATCAACTGTTATATTGTGCGATGTGAGTCCTACGCCCTAGCCCCGTGGCCACAAATGCTGATAAGAAAAAAAAGTTCTTGTTCAAAATTATTATACTTTAATTCNNNTAAGCCAAATATCCACATGGGGCCGCAATATTGTACTTGCTAAAAAGCACCAACCCACTTGGTCACCACCCAGACCCCTTTTCCCCTTTTTTTATCCTCTCCCACCCTACCTTTTGCACCTAGCTTCAGTACACCCCACGTGGCGCGTCTTAATTGATGGATCCCTCTTTATTACCAACTTCACGACACAACAAACAAGAACCCCCGCGGAACAGCTGCATATCTCACTAGCCCGTACACAGATAAATAACTTTACTTGATAATAAGTTCAAGCATTCATATTTACTTATTTTCGATTAAATTTTTGTTTATTTATTATTTTTATCCCCGTATCTTACTAACCCTTCGGGTTATGCTCTTACGTATAAATTACGCTAATGGTTTTATGGATTAAGACGATTATAATTAGATGATGTATATCTGAATTTGCGTGGAGGGAGAGTAGAAAACAACTTTGGAAAAACCACCCTCAATACACCTGACTGAGATTCGAACCTAGATCTCTCCGTTATCAGCAGTCTAATCTACTGCTAGAATAGTGCTTTAGACTATGCGGCCACCGAAGTGGATAGTACACATCACATCTTGCTAGCCGTCTGGACTGTACGCATGTTTATTAGAATAATGAGGGTTGAGAGGATTTAGGTAAAATTTAGAGGGAATGTATCTCTATTGACTTGGGGGTAGGGTGGGGAACCGTTTAATAAAATAAAAGCTACCTCACTACACCCAGCAGGGATTCAAGCCCCGATATCTCTATATATTGAAAAGCATACCAAAAGAGCCTTCCATATAGTCCAGCTAAGAATATAATCATACAATTAAAAAATTACATTAGTTATAATAGATTACGTAAAAGTGTTTGGAATGATTCCACCTAAAAGCTTAAGTCTAAAACTCCAAACTAAATGGATAGATTTAAAGAAAATGAAAGAAATATATTTTTCCAAGACAAAAAGTTTTTTTAGCACTGTAATAAGTAAATATATTTCCATATTAATTAATTAATTTATTTATTTACTCACACTAGTAGGCCCGCAGACTAGGAAGCAATTCTCATGTATTCTAATGTTCCAGTTATGAGGAGGTAATGTTTTTAATCCCTGTTAGGTTCACCGAATTAATATTCTTAAAGAGTTTTCAACTAAAACGTACCAAATATACGTCCTCAAAAATTTGCCTTGCTTATATCACTTCACCAGTCTATTACTGCGAATGGGTGTACATCTCGAGCGAGAAGAAGAAATAATAAAGGATTTTTATTTTCTGGAAAGTTTTAATCCAGAGGTAAAAAAACACCTTATATTATAAATGGTATATAGTTATTGTAATTAGATTAGTGTCTGAAAGTGGGACCAGCGCGCTTCTTGTTTGTTTAACCAAACTGCGTTCTCTGTTCTATCTCATTCCCTCCTTGTCTAGCAAGTATGCAGCCAGTCTCACTGCCAGGGGGATAAGATATTACAGGGGAAGTAAAAGAGTCACGTCTGGAAAAGTCATCTTATTTGAACCCAGTATTATAGAAATGGAGGGTTCCAGACTCTAAACTGTGACCCCTGTATACACACGGTCGGCGATAGCCAGAGCACCCCAGTCTGAATTGTGGACAATGAAGTGAGTGGATCAGCGTGCCCGGGAATGGGATAATGTTCCTGGGAGATTATTAGCGTGTCCAGTGTGTGTGGACCAGCATATTCAGTGTGTGGGCCAGCGTGTCCAGTGTGTGGACCAGCGTATACAGTGTGTGTGGTCCAGCATGTCCAGTGTGTGTAGACCAGCATATTCAGTGTGTGGGCCAGCGTGTCCAGTGTGTGTAGACCAGCATATTCAGTGTGTGGGCCAGCGTGTCCAGTGTGTGGACCAGCGTATACAGTGTTTAGGCCAGCGTGTCCAGTGTGTGTAGACCAGCGTATACAGTGTGTGTAGTCCAGCATATTCAGTGTGTGGGCCAGCGTGTCCAGTGTGTGTAGACCAGCATATTCAGTATATGGGCCGGCGTATCCAGTGTGTGTAGACCAGCATATTCAGTGTGTGGGCCAGCGTGTCCAGTGTTTTTAGACCAGAATATTCAGTGTGTGGGCCAGCGTGTCCAGGGTGTGTAGACCAGCATATTCAGTGTGTGGGCCAGCGTGTCCAGTGTGTGGACCAGCGTGTGGACTAGCGTATAGACCAGCGTATCCAGTGTATGTGCCAGCGTTTCCAGTGTGTGGGCTAGTTTATCCATTGTGTGGGCTAGCGTGTCCAGTGTGTGGACTTGGATGCCTGAGCATAAGCGATTCTAGCGTTTGTGTAACGTGGGTCAGTGCAGTGTGTCGTGCGCGGGGGAAAGTGGTGAGTTGATTGGACTACACGGGTGACGTAGACACTGATTGTTATGATAACTGTGTTAGGCTAATAATGAACATTTTGCGATTGTTTAAAATATTTGAATAGTTAATATGTGTTTCATTGTTATTAATGGATCTATGTAATTTAACTCAATTGTATGTGTTCTCATTCTATTATTAACTTATGGACCTAATTATTACTCTATTATTTGATTTAGTGATTTGTTTCTTTGTAGTTAATTTAATTATATCAGTGTATGAGCTGTTTTATTTTTAGTAATAAAAACCTTGAATATTTTATGTACATTTTCCATCTTGTTTGATCATCAACGTGCTCATACGATGACGTGGGAGGCTGGCGACGCCCAGAGTTGTCACGCGTGCCCTGTGTGACCATTTTATATCAGGAAATGAGAGTCAAGCCTATTTTATCCCTAGATACTTTCCTCGCCAAGTTTTCCTGGCTTGTTTTTCCTTTGTCGTTATTAAGGAAATTAAGAAAATAATAAAAAAGAAACACTTAAATCAATGGAAGTAGTTATTGTTTTAGTTTTTTTTAATACTTGAGACGTTTTTCCTCCACCAGTTTATCCTCATCACGAGTTTACCCACGGTGAAGAGCTAGAAGCGCAAAAAGACGAACAGGACGTAGATATTCGTTTTATTATAAGCAACCTCCCACCACCACCCTTTTTCCCAAAACCCAAACTACCAAACCCCACCCTCCACCAATTTTTACCATTCTCTCTCTATAACTCGTTAAAACTTTCCCTTGTCGCTGTCAGGAGCCGCCACTGCTTGCCGTCTTAATTAACAACTGTAATTATATTCAAGCTCATTACCGGAGGAAGGGAAGACGTCACGAATCTACAGATATATTTTTTTTAATTTGAAATATTTGAAGGTGTAATTCTCGTCACCTTTTAGTGTATTTGAGTTTTAATTTATTTTCAACAAAAAAAGGCGTTAGTAAAAATTGTTTTGCGCATTTCATGACTTTACAGGGGTCTTAGTAGATTAACATTATTTAATTACATGACTAATTACGTATCCAATAAATAAACCCCATATCGATTGTTCATATCTTTAAATATTGAGATAAATCTGATATAATAGAGGTTATAATTACTTTTGTACGCAAGCCAAATCTTACTACACATCCAGACAATATAAATATTTAAACTAAACGATATACGGCTGAAAAATATACAGCCTAGAGAATCTAGATTAGACCATAAACAATCTTAAATTTTGATATGAATTAATTGAAACGTGTATGTGGAAATATAAAATTAAATCATTTGACACGAAGATTCACACAAATTACTCCTGTTATATAATTAAGTTCCAAGAATACAAGGGAACAAATCCTGCCTTCCTTAAATAAATTCAGTCATTTTCTGTTATGATAACAACAGCAACGACTATAATTATTTAAAATGATTCTTTTGGTGGGTTTTGTTATGTTAAGTTAAAAGGGAACGTGAGCTACGCCAGTATTTTGTGCAATTTTACAATCAAAATTTGGCCCAATATAAATATTAAATATAACGTTATTTGATAAGTTTAGTTTTTTTCTAAACACAATAATGTCAACTGTTTTTAAATATGAGTCAAGAATTTCATGGATTTTGAAGAGAGACTTTTCAAATAAAGAGAAAACGATCTGTTAAAACTCCATGATGTCCTTAACAAATATTAAAAAAGTGTTAAAGTACATAAATGTAGATAATTAAATTAAACGTCGCTCTATCTACTGAATTACCTTTTTATTTATTTAAACAAAATGTTGTTGATATCTAAAAATTAAGACAAAGCACTTTACTAATGTAGTGAAACAGTTTTTGTTGTTTTGGAAGAAAGCGAGTGCTCCATCATTACTTTTTCATCAGAAGGTCAGAAACAGTCTATCTCAGAATATTACATTCAGCCGAAACCGCTTTCTGCGAACAAAATGGACCGTTGATGAGGTACAAGTTTGGTTGGGTTATTACGGGTTGTGTTGTTGTCGTACTTTATACGTGTCATGATTACGTGTCACTGTGGGTCCCCTGGTGAATCGTTGCGGCCGTAAAACACAAATTGGAGTGGAAATTGCGTTTGAGCTGGGGGGAAAGTGTGGTAAGAGGTGAATTTTCAGGTCGGGAGAACTTTTCATACGTACCAAACTCACCTGCTGGCTTAAGGGGAAAGTGTGGTAAGAGGTGAATTTTCAGGTCGGGAGAACTTTTCATACGTACCAAACTCACCTGCTGGCTTGTATCGTTGACTACGAAAACCTTTATTTCGGGAACACTCTCAGGTCAAAAATCTATTTTAAGCATCAAATTTGGGAGAATATATAATTATTAATCATAACTCATAAGCCACCTGACAAATATATTTTTATTTTAACAATTAGAGGGGTAGTTAATGTATATTTAGAAAAACCTTCGTGATTAGTATTATTTAAAAACATCTATATATTACTGAACAATCTATTTGAGGTATTTAACGTTCACCTTATGAATCACACAACAATTTCTAGGAGCGAAAGCAAAATGGCCTACCAATTTTGCCGGAAAAGATATTTTCACATACTTTGCAAGACTCCTTCACATACCACAATCGATATGCGACTGATGGATTTACTCCCACTCCAAAGGAAGCTGTGCTACAGACTTGTATCTCTCAAGAAAAATTCGTTGAATCCAGCCAGGTTTGAACCAATAACTATCGGTTCCTGAGTCAAACACTTTACCGCAAGATCACCGAGGTTGAACATCTTACTGGAATTATATAGTCTACTTCGAAGAGAGCAATATACTAGTGACATTAATTTTGGCGGTCCATGTCTTACAGTCTGTCTGGTCCATCTGCATATTTGTACTATTGGGGCTAGAGATGTGTTGATAAAAATGTATTAACATTTGCGTGAAGAGAGGGTGGTAAAAATATTTAGTACTAAATATTCTTAGTTTACTTGGCTGTGATTCAAACCCTGACACCACTGTTACCGGAAAATCAGACAAGACGAGGTTTAAAACATACTACACTAGACCTTCCATTATAGATAGTGTGTTATTTTATCTGAGTTAGTCGTAGTGATTGTTTATCATCCCTACTTTCAAGGTTATATAGTTTTGACTATGAAACAGTTAAGCGCAGTATCACTAGAGAGTAAACCAAAAGTACAGTAGCCCCATGGCTTCTTTGGTGCTGACTGACAGCTTTAAAAAGTTACCAGACCAAATTACGTACTCCTACGCCGAACCATATGATCTGCAAAAACACGTGTTTAGCGGCTGTCACTTCTGAAAATCAAAATTTAGGTAAATACCTAAATGTTGACTGTTAGAAGTCAGCTGTGAGCTGTCAGTCAGCACCAAAGAAGCCACGGGCTACTGTAGAAGCTCTTGAGCGTAAAGTAGTAGCACTTGAGTGCGCGGACTGGGGCACAAAGAATAATTAAACTTTTATTTTTAATATTTTTATTTTATTTGGGCTTTTTGTTAAGTTAACTTAAAACTAAGTTAGGTTAAGTCAGATTAAGTCAGGTTAGGTATATAGGTTAGGCTAGGTATCCTTCGTCAAGGGCTTCCCTTGTTTTTCTCGATAGTTTCCAAACTTTAAAAATAATCCTAAATAAAATGTATATACAGTACGATCTTAAAGTAAATAACCAGAATGGGTAGTAGGACGTAGTGCTAAATAAAAAAGAATTATAATGAAAATTTTTTAGATGGTAGGTATAATTTGCAGTCAGTGAACCCAAATTGTCTTTTTTTACCTACTTGGTGTGTTCGCCGACCTCAAGCCAAGTGGAGGAGAACAACTTTCTTCTATTATATACTTCGTACCCCAATCCACGCGCTCAAGTTTTACAACAGTGTGCTAAAATGCTAATATTTTCGGCTTACACTGAAGTGCTACTGCGACCAACTGCTACATATTTGGTCTTATACCCGACAAGTGTTTACAATGTGAGTGCTCACGTATAGTTTTTATTTTAATTATCTGCGAAAGCTATGTACTAATTCATGGTCGAACACATAACCAAAGCCCAAAACTTCCATTGTTCACTGAGCATTATTGTAAATATTCTGTAAATACGAACTTCTAAATCCCTAGCACAAAATTGTATATGAGAATTTCCTGGATGGATAGTAATAAGTGGAAAACACATTAATAAAAGAGAGAAGAGGCACAATAAACTATCAAATTACATTCCATTTTTTTTTTACTAGATCTACTTTTAGAAGTCATATGTAAAGTCATGTGATCTTCAACTTTCAAGTTTGATAGATATTATCAATGCCTATAAAATAACACTAATAAAATATAATATGTTATCAGTTAAGGCAGTAAAATAAGTTAATTTCTAGAAAGCCCCTTTTTATTAAAATTGAACTTTACCCTAGCTATTTAATTCTGGAAACAGCTTGCACTAGGCCTGCATCCAAACGAATTCATTGACACGTAGTACGCTGTGATGTATAACTTAGGTTACGTTACGTTACGTTACATAATAAACTTAAACTGCTCTCCGATACTCTACTCCCCCTTTCACCCTTTTTTTTAAATCAGTTCCAAATTAGTTGGTCCGGCATGTTTGTATAGCTTACATGGCTCTCTATTATCTACGTTATTTTGTAATATAATTAAATTGGTAATCAATACAAGCATAAAAAGGTAAAAGCTTGGTGAAACAATGGTGTAACTCATTTGAAGGTAAAACAATCACAGCTGGAGGTATTTAATAAATACTAGGGTAACTTTGTTTCTAATTTATAAAGCACTGCACCCAAACAGGTGTTTTACGAATAGCGGGTAGGTCACAGTTTAAACTCCAGCTGGGTGTACTGAGGGTGATATTTCCTAAATAGTTTCTCGTTCTTCTACGACGTTAAATGAGCAGATATTTCTTTAAATTATAGTTTACTTATCTTTACTCAATTATTGTAGTTAAAGAAGTATAGCCCGGATGAAGTGAAACATTCCAAGCAAAATAAATATAGGCCTATATAAACCTACATACTGTATATTATATATATACACTAGCCCCATGGCTTTTTGGTGCTGACTGACAGCTCACAGCTGACTTCTGACAGTCAACCTTTTGGTATATACCTACATTTTGACTATCAGAAGTGACAGCTGCTAAACACATGTTTTTGCAGATCATATGGTTGGGAGTAGGGATACGTAATTTGGTCTTGTATCTTTACAAAGCCGTCAGCTGTCAGTCAGCACCAAAGAAGCTATGGGGCTACTGTAGCTTATTATATAATGGTAGTCTTTGATTAGAAGGGATGTAAAAATAACATGTTAAATAATTATTTAGTTGAAGTTAAATCATTAATATTCAATAATTGAACATTATATTTATATATCACCTATTTTAAAAAGTTTTAAGATTGATTATATTCATCGCCAACAAAAGTATCTGGAGTTGACTGGGTAACCACACAAATTATTGAATGGTTACCTCGAACCACGCCTTGATTCAAACAAACAGAATTAAAGTATCTCCATTTTATTGCATTATAATTATTACTATTAACACCACGTCTTACTACCCGTTCGGTTGATAAGCACTTACGCTAATCTGTAATGGTAGGGTGACTGTGAGATGAAAATGGAGGACCTACAATTTAACGTGGGATCCGAACCACGGTGGAGGTCAAGCATTCCACATATTCACAAGTTGTGATTAATACACGTCTTGTCAGAGGTGAAAAAAGGGTTTGACTATCAGATAAATCTGTGCTGAGACCGATGATTGAACTACGGGCCTCTAGCACAGAGGTCCAACACCTTACCCCTAGACCACCAGGTCACCCATTTTATTACAACTGATTCTTTTTTATTAATTAAAAAAATAGTCAAAATCTTAATTTTCTAGTTTTTAGGTGCACATTTTCATGTACATGGGCTATTAATTTTAGAATTCCAAACAAACTCTTTATTTTATTAATATATACATGGGCTATTAATTTTAGAATCTCAGCCCTCATGATTGCGCTTGTTACAAACAAACTCTTTATTTAATTAATATAGACGTTGGTAGGCTATCGAGAAAACTGAAATAGAAATATAACGTAATATAAATTAGTATAATGAATAGTAATAATAATATATGTATATATTAATATATCAGCTATATTCAATAGTTAAGTATTGAAAAAATGTTTCAGAAATGATGGATGTATTTAAATCTGAGATATTTAACGTGCACTTTATACTTTCTCATAATACTCACGACTTACAAACAAGGTTAAAACAGGACAGTGCACCTAGTTCCTCGCTTCCAGTACCTAAATATTTACTTCCATTTTAAGGACAACCCGCAAACAAATATTTAATATTTCTATCAGCACCACCCGGGTTCTTCTAGTCTTGTCAAAAACGGCAACTAATGAGGGCTGTCTCATTTCAAAATTTCGAATGTTATTTTAGGGTAAAATTAGTATAGTAGGATAAATACTGTAATTAAAAAATAAATTCCTAACTATAAGCTAATATATATACTTTTTAATAAAGTTCTTTGAAACTTAATTTAACTCTTATATTCGGGGGGG
>CABFOW010003533.1:29959-48741 GCA_902141385.1 Timema californicum
GGGGGGTAAAATATATTTCTCCTTTCTCAATTATTTTGTAACAGTGTACCTAGTTCTTAATACCATAGAGTAAGTAACAGTGTATATTATTTCATTTAGGATCTTAGTTGTGATGTTTCTACAACATTTCATTTCACAAATCTTACGAGTAATTAGTAAATGTATATTTTAAGATAAAATTAAAACATACTTTCTAGTGTAATTAGGATTGAAATTTAAAAAATTTGTATATCAATTAACTGGCATTTAAAAGTTTTACCTTAAGAATAATATATTATTTTGAAAATAAAATGAAATACTTCTTAGATATAAATTTCAAAAAAAATTGATAAGCCTATTTTTTTAGTTTAAAAATGGTTAAACTATTTATTACTAGATTAAACATTAAATTAATTATTTTACATGCATAAAAATACACCCTTATATATAATTTATAACATTCGCCCAATATACATTTTTAATCAAATTATTAAAGCCATTTTTGAATTATTTTAAATTTCCAAAAGTGAGTAATCAAAAAACTCCTCTTAGCCTTAGAGCTAAAATTAAAATCACTAATCAGCCTTGAGGTATATCAAATAAATATAGTGTATAATCGGAACCCATTTAACGGTTTCAGATGTAGTCACAGCTACAGAGAGACATGGACACGGACATACAAAGATCTGTAATATGTATTTTGAGTTTTGGGGCTCATAGAATTTCAAAATTTATCATAATCTTGAGCGTAACATTTTTACGATTTCTATAAAATACTTTATTCATATGATGAATAGATAATTAGATAATTTGCTGGCCTCAATGAACTTCGTGTTCTTGAATGTGAAGTTGAGGTTTGGTAGTTCTTGCTCTAAGCCCAACAAATTTAGTTTTACGTGTATCAGTTTATTTACGTTGTCGAGCACGTTCTATTGAAGCGTGGCTATCTCGTTATCATGCATGGTCAGACTATGTTACTCGATGGATGTTCATTTTGTCATAGGCTACACACACACATACATAAAAAATAGATACCCTAACATTACCGGTATGTTGTTCATTTAATTACTTCATTTAGTCAGGGAAGTGTAATATTACTGATTATGACTACATAAATTTAGTCAGATTCGTGTGCCTGCCGATGTAAAATTGGACTAATTTCAGCAAATAAACAGCTCATACAAATTACATTAAGTATAGTAGGATAATTTAACCTAAGGTATGTGACAGTTTTACGTAACTGTGCAATTTATTGTTAATTTTACGTTATATTTTGTAAGCTCCGAGTGGTTTATAGTATAAACAAGTGATTTTATTGTTTGTATACAATAAGTAAATAGCGTACTTATGTTTAAAGCTATAGTTACAAACAGGTCAACTTTCATTAAATGAAACTTACCCGACAACTATAAAAGCTACGAGATCTACTTTGAAAAATGTATAGGCCTACGTCAAATCGTGTGGTCTGAAGCTCTCACATTTGATTGATACTATAAATACAAAATATACATTACGTCAGACCGCAATCAAGCCGTACCTACTAAGCGGCCGCCATCTGTTGAGGAAGATAGTGCCACCCTCGTTAGATAGAGGGTGTCATATGGTCAGCACGACAAGCCCTCCCCCGTCTGGTAATCTCAGTTCTCAGCTCTCATTTGTCCTCACGAGGTTGAGTTATAGTTTGATTTTGGTAGGAAGAACAGTAAAAGCTAGTTACTAAAGATTATAAAACAATTTTAATATATTCATACCTCAAGTCATGTGATTTAAAGTTGTCACTTTTGACATATATTATCAATACCTATAGAATAACACACATAATTTAGTAAAATGTTATCGATTTTGGTCGCAAAGAAATATGTTTGAATTTTGTCTACAGTTCTTCCAACCAAAATCAGGCTATAACCACATTCCTGACTTCTCAGAAAATCTGGAAGCACCGGGGATTAAATCCGGAACCTCTGGATCTATAGACATGAACTCTTAACAATAGACTACTTAGTTAGTAGGCCTACATATATAATATTAATAATGTAGTAAAAGTTATCATTACTAATCGTAAAAAAGACGTGTGTTAGTATTTTCTAATTGTTTTTCCTACCAAAATCATAATATAGGTTAATTATTATTTACCACTCTTGTAATATCGTAATAGACTGAATTGATGTTGATGGGGAGGTTGAATTTGGATCTCTTCTGGGCGTGGTTAGTTTTTTTATTGATTAAATAGTTTTCCACCTCTCTATTTTTGCCTTCTTAATCCCTAATTTATCAGTGCAATTAAAATTTGATTATCCTGGAGAGGTAATAAATAGTAAGTGGTGAAAATAAAAGTTACATAATACCTAAATAGGTGTGCACACGGACACAGACGTCAGATTCATGTTTTCAGATTTTATGATGGTGTGGAGGTCAAGTTTCTAATCTCCGCCAATGAAACCGAGGTTCTTTTGACATTTGTAATTTATGGTATTTTATTTCATTCGTTCTCCCTGTTAATTTGCGTGGACTTCCTCAAAAATGAGTCATCTAAATCATATCCTTTAGATTAAGCCATTTATATCCTTGATGTTGAATGTATGGGTGAAAAGGCATAGTTAGTTTAAAAAAAAACAAGTACCGTCTGGATACAATCTTGATATGATAAGTACAGTAGGGTTTTGGAAAGAAGAACCTTTTAGAAAATACAAAGTTTCTTTATGATCAAACATAATAACATTTTTATAATATTTTAATTATTTCATATGTATTTATATAATGAAACAAAAGTGATAACTTCATACCAAATGGTCACCTGGAGAACTAGGAGTAAGGTGTCGGACTTCTGTGTTGATATTCCTGGGGTTCAGCTCTCGGTCCCGGCATAGATTTATCTGATTACCAAACCCTTCCTTCACCTCTGACAAGACATCTTGTGAATGTGGGGAATTCCAGGCCTCCACCGTGGTTCGGATTCCACGTTAAACTGTAGGTCCTCCATTTCATCTCAAAATCACCCTACCATTACACATTAGCGTAAGTGCGTATAGCCCGAATGGGTAGTAATACGCGGTGCTAATAATAATATTATATAATATTAATAATATTTTAATCAATAAGATTGTTAAATCGAAAAACCTACAGAACTCTTCTCATTTGGAGATGTGTTACAAGTAGACAGACGCGTTAAAGACTGAGATAGTGTATCCATAGAGAAATGTGTTATTCCTTTCTCTATGGTGTATCTGACTACATCCTGTCATTGGCGTCTCTTTTGTTATATTAAGCAGCTTCTTTATCAAGGGTTATGAAATTTATCTGAATAAACAGGGACCAAATAAAAGGGGCAAGGGGATGGCACGTTGACTAATACGTTAATACCGACTCGTATGCTTTTCCACTGATGTGGAGGTAAAAGCATGGCTGTAATTTCAATTTTACAAAAAGAAGAACATTATGTGGGGGATATAAAGACGTTTCGACACCAATATGACCTTCGCCCTGACTAATTGGGTCTAGAAGGTTTATGAGATAATTTAAAGAACAATTATATGCTATTTATGTTTTTGTAAGGAACTTTTTTTTTTGCATTTGTCTCAGGCAAATAACCCATGATTCTCACCTCAAGATCAGGAAGGTAATTTTTTATTCAATCCTCCACCAAAGTTATTAAAATGTGAGAAAAAACACAATATCATTCTAATAATAATAATATTTATCACCGCGTCTTACTACCCGTTCGGGCTATACGCTTTAAGTACTAATTACTCTAATGAATTAGGACTTGGGAAGGTTGAATTAGAGGAAGTGAACCCGCATTTGCGTGGAGGAAGAGTGTAAAACCATTTAGGAAAAACCACTCCCAGTTCACCTGACCGAGATTCGAACCTCGATATCCCCGTCCTCAGCAGTCGAGCTTCAACACGACAAGCGCGTTAGCAAACTACGCCACCGAGGTGGGTAATATCCTTCTAAATGAATTAATTACTATTAGAAGAAGAGGTGGAGAGCTTCGTAACAATACTTAGAAGGAGCTCCGAATCACCAGTAACGCTAGTCGAAAATCAACCCTAAGTATTTCATTATTTTGGTATAAATAAAAGGTATTCATGATTTTACCCAAGGTAGATGCCTTTCAGAATTTAAGATAAGTTTGGTTGTAAGAATAATATCCCTTAAATTTTGGTATAAAAGAAAGGCAATATTAAAATCAGCCAACTATTTTTAATCCCTTTATTAACTTCCAGTCTAAAAGCAAATAAAATACGCCAATGAAACTAGAATTTAAAGTAAATTTACCTATAATTGCGTTGAGAGAGAATGAAATAAAGAAAGAATGATAAAAACGTGGTAAAATATTTAGGGACAAATAGCCTTCATTGCAGCCGGCCAGGAATCAAACCCAAATCTTCCCATCCATCAGAAAACTAGATTAGTTAAGATGGGGATGAAGGAAAAGCGATAAAATGTAGGTGTTTTTGCAGTTTTTATTTCAAAATATATTTCGTCAAAATAAATCAAAGATTTCTCCAGTACAAACATAAAGATTATTTTCTTCACATGGTGGCCTCAAAAGTTCTTGAATATCTGTCAAAGTTATCATGGAAATTAATGACAATTTTTTTCTTTCCTTTAAAAATGTTTCTCCTCTACGATCATGACAAAAAAAATATTCAAAAACTGTGGAAATCCCCATATAAAGATAGTTAAACTATGATTATATTGAACTTGAAGCAATAGTTTACTTATTTTGGACAAACAAGGGTTGATATAAAAACTTCACAGGTACTTACCTTTACTCCTGTCGCCTTAACCCCACGTTAAGACTGACAGTTTAGTCTACGGGCCCCTTGATGTTGGTAATAATAGGTTAATAACTAGTAATGTGTCGCTGGCATGTCACCTCCAGAAGAAGATGGAAAAGTAGCCGTTATCGTCACTTTTCTTACCCATTTTTACTTTACTGACCTCCCATTTTCTGTCTTTTGTAAATCCTTCATTTCTTATTCTTTGTTATTCTTTCTAAGGTTTTTTTTAACTGACTGTCCCTACGCTAAGCTTTTAATCACACTAGCTTTAGTGCCGCCAACCTGAATTCATGACACACTGTAAAACTCGACACTAAAGTGTAATTGCATTTTAAATGTGTCGTTGAGCATCCGAAGAAAAAGTGTGCTACCTTTATATATATATATATATATATACAGAGAGAGAGAAAGATATATAGAGGGGAGCAAGCGAGATAAAGCTATATACTGTATTATTAAATTCAACATTGGCAAGTAACCATGTATACATTTATCTGTTTTTATGTGTATTCCATATACATATTTTATATCCTATATAAAATATATGTAAATATATATATATAATATATTTATAGTATATTTATATATATATATAATATATATATTATATATAAATATATATAATATATATTATATATAAATATATGTTATATATAAATATATATAATATATATAAATATATATATTATATATAAATATAAATACATAATAAAATATATATTAATATATATATAAATAAATATATAATATATATAAATATACAATATATAAATATATAATACATAATATTTATATAAATATATATATATAAATATACAATATATAAATATATATATATATAAATATACAATATATAATATATATAAATATAAATATATAAATATAATAAATATATAAATATACATATATACATATAAATATAGACAGGTAGATAAATATGTTAAGGAAAAAATTATCTATATCTAAATAGAGAGAAAGAAGATATATATATATATATATATATAGAGAGAGAGAGAGAGAGGTAGAATATATGCACATTATTCTCTTTAGAGGCTAGCCTATTGCTTCCGCTAATTGTGGAGTGTATTTAAATTACTAGTGTTTAGGATAAAACAATAATGACTAATACTGTGTTTTTTTACTCTCTTTGTAATATCAAACATAAAACATAATCATAAAGAGGCTTGTATTTTATATAGTATAGATTACACTATATATTGATCCTATTACAAAACCACTAACATCGGTGGACACGTGGCCAATGTAGTCAGTATGAACTTGTAATTTTTTCAGGTGACAAGGAGGACGAATATAGAAAAAAAACAGAGCATCCTTAGTTTTTTTTAATGAATGGTTTCTCAATTATTTTTCACCGTGCATACATTACATTCTACCTGAATTATATTTACCCCGTAAGTAAAAACATGTTGGGTGGACAACGAGGTTACAAAAATTAAATAAATTTAAAACCATTAATATTAATTGGGAGAATATACTTTTTATTTAGTTTCTATTGAATGGAGTATATTTACAATTTAACCATTTAATAAAATTACGTTCTAATTTTAAAGTATTTCCAAATTTCATTTTAATGGCTAGAAGCATAATTTGAGTTTATTACATGATAAATACAAAATTATACTTAGAGTCTGAGAGATTAATTTGGTAACTAAATTAAAGTAATTGAATTGAAAAAGTAACATTTATTTATTTAATGGTATAGTTTGAAATCAATCTACTACAAGCAATATTAATATTTAATAACGTTTAAGTCGATGACCTAGTGGTCTAGGGGTAAGGTGTCGGACTTCTGTGCCAACGTTCAATCCTCGGTCCCGGCATAGATTTATCTGATTATCAAACCCTTCCTTCACCTCTGACAAGTCGTTTATTAACCACAACTTGTGAATGTGAGGAATACCAGGCCTCCACCATGGTTCGGATCCCACGTTAAACTGTATGTCCTCCATTTCATCTCACAATCACCCCTACGATTACACATTAGTGTAAGTGCGTATAAACCGAACGGGTAGCAAGACGTGATGCCAGTAATAATAACGTTTAGCTTCAAAATTGATATAGTAAATTAATATAATTTTAGACTATAAATTATATCTTCTAAGAGATATTTTTTTTAAATGAAATAATCTATTATTAAATATTTAACAACTAAATATCATTGCCTGGCTAGTATAAATTTAAAAAAAAGAAATGTTATAGTATTTTATCCGGCTGATTGTACTGAAAATGTATACTTTCACATTATCTAATACCAAGAGAAAGTATTTTAACCGTGAAAATGTTTCACCTCAAAACTACGCTATGTGTGCCTGCAAATCCAAACGGAAAAAAGTGAGTTATAAAATCCTGTTCGTCCCTGAACAAAGATTTGAAACGGTTTGATGGATTTATTCAAACTTGATCTTAAGATATTATATTGCTATACCTAGAGCATTTTTTGATTTTGACACTAGCTGTTATACGATGGGTAGTTTACCGATGAATAATTCTTTGGTTCCATATTTTTGTTTAAAATGAATATTTGGGGAGTGTTACTTGGGACAAAATTCAACCAAGGGTAGTCTACTAACTGGTTTACTAAATATTCTAATATTTTTGGAAATATTTATTAACATATGTGTTCATAATATTATTTCCAAGTGACTATCTTTTATTATCTGTAATGCAGCTTTTTTATATTTTTAAATATATTTATTTAAAGGTAGCTTGCTCATTACAAATTTCTTAAGAAATTGGTCTTGAATATTTAATTTAAATGGATAACCAGGAATGGTTTTTCATGATAAATAAGGAAACTAAAAAATTAAAAATAATATTAGAATAGCTATTTTATAACTTTTAACAAAACACTGGAAATTTGTAAAATAATTGAACATTTGATTCAAAATATATTCATAACGCATGTTTATTGTTATCAAAATGATTATGTTTTTTTATGAGGAATACACACTTAAAGGTAAATTACTTAGAATATTTGAAAATTCTTTCCTAAGCTCTAATAAATAATATGATAAGATTTCTGTGATTTTGTCATAGGTTTACTAATATTTTTGTTATAGTTTCCTACTTTTATTTAACGCGAATATGGGTACAACTCCTCTAAAACTTTACCGTTTACATTCTTACATTATTCGTGAAACTATGAGGACATGTAAATCGAAATGCACAAAAACTTCAGACCCTTTTTTTATAACAAGTTTTACTACACGTTTAGTTTACACGCGTACTTATTACGCCAATGGTTTAAAAAATGAAAAAAGACTATATTTTATAGGAAGTTGTAATTATCCAGTGTTATTGAATTGATCTCTAGTGCATTTAAATTTAGGTTGTGTCTATTTTATTTAGTCTGGCTGTACTGTTGCTGTTTTATTTCCGTACATGTGCAAGCAGGCTACGGTCAATAACATTCAGCTTGCTTGTTTACAGCCCTTGCAATAATTAAATAAAAAAACCTCGCACTCTAAGTGCAAGAAAGAAAGCAATATGCTTCATTGTAAATTATATTGTTTTTTTGTTCTTTTTCTAGAAGTAGTTTTACTTGTGTCCGTAAGGGCTCAGCAGCTCCCGGGCACAATCCGAGTCTGAAGTCAGGTAATTTGTTTGTTTTTTACTTTTACTAGGCAGAGTTGTTAATGCCGATTCGGGCTAAGACGTGTGTGTTCCGATATGACAAATTAATTATGATATATATATATATATATATATATATATATATATATAGAGAGAGAGAGAGAGAGAGAGCGAGCAATAGAGAGAGAATAAATCAACTTTCAAGCATTTACTTTTTACGACAGTTGAACAAAAATGATTTCTGTAATTACTAAATAAAAGTTATATCAAATAACATAATAAAATATGTTTAAATTATAAGGTGTGTGTTGAAGATACCGTAGCGCGACAAAATGTAAGCAAATTCTAGTGGAGAGAGAGTGTAAAATAATTTTGAGATAAAAACAAACCCTCATTATATCCGACAAATTTAAGCCTCTATCTCCCCATCATCGGAAGTTCAGCCTACTGAGAAAGTAGCGCCTTAGACTATGCATCCACCGAAGCAGGTAACTTCAGACATCGATAGAAAAATAGATGGTATTCATTTTCCTTTTAAAAAAATATTGTAATAGAATTTAAGTTGTGTTTTATATTCCATGTCCATTATTAGGCCTAGCCAATTTTTAATCACGTAATTGAGTTTATTTTCATACATTTGTGTACACATTTTAACCGAATACCAGGCGTATCCTTTGATAGTTATTCACGAACACACGCTGGCCACAAGTTCCGATAACTACTAGTTTAAACATTCTTAACAAGAAGGTTAACGGACAGTTTAAAATATGCTTTGGATTTGATGTAAAAAGAGATGGGTATGTTAAAGAAACTTTTACTGACTCAAATATACAGTTTAATCTATAATGAGAGTATTGGCTATAGGTAAAATACAAATAACAGTATTATCACATTTTATGAAATTTTTCTTGAAAAAAAATTTGCTAAAAACTAATAGTGACTACCTACACCAGTGTAAACGTAAACATAGGCATCAGTATCGTCTTGACCGGCTCGCCGGTCTTTCGAATCCCTTCCGAGTGTACTGAATTGTAAGTTTTTTTATAAATTAATTAATTTTCCCTTTACCTATTACTAAAAATGCTTTTTCACTTTCTCTAAAGTGAACATTCCCTATCTGTAGCGCCATCAGTATAGCCATGTGGATAGATATCCCACACGGGTAATAAGAAGTTTAGCACGAGAAAATTAGTTAATATTTTATGTTGGTGCTTTGTCTTAAATTGAACTATTTGAGGTCCTTCTTTAAAACCCAAAACAACTTTTAATTCGTTATCGTGCAAAGAGATGCGTCTCAAAAATTAAAGTGGTTGCTTATTGATCATAATTTTTTAAAACCTTAATATTTTGCCTAGAAAACACAATTTAATCGTATCAACCTTTTAGTTATAATAAATAAAACTCAGCATTGTAGAGTTAGTCGATTGGGCCAATTAAATTTTATAGTTATTTGTGTTATTGGTTTCGCTAGCCTCTTAGCAAGATTTATGTTGTTCGTCCAGTGATTATGCATATGAATGAACTGGATTACATATAATATAGTAGCTGGTCTACATCGGAATCAAAATAACAAATTTCTAGCACAGTATAATTGTTTTATTTTTAAAATAAGCTGTAATGATAATACAGCTGTGATCTATTTGATATTTTTGCATTTACATTCAAGGTTTTGTCGGGATTTTTTTCTAGTCTATTTCAAAACACGTCTTCAGAGAATATTAAACACATAAATCTAAGTTCGAAAATTTTACGAATTGGTAGTTAAATTACTCTTGTTAAGTTTAATTAATTAATACATTATGAGATTCTATTTCTAACTGTTAGTGTTAATCCCAAAAACACGATATGCCATAAAGAGGTGTTTCTAGAATTCATTTGAAGGCTTGCTTTTATCAAACATACTTTTTATAATTTTATACGTCATATCTGCTGTACATTCTTTGACAAAAACAATAATATTCATTCTTAATACACAATACACTGATACAAGAATATTAAACATGAGTAACATAAAGACCACAAAAATCTGTATCAAACAAATATATATAACAAGCACACATCCAATAAAGGCAATATATATAATCCAACCAGAAATGTGCAATCCTTCATCTAGTGAGATTAACATAATTAATTGTATCTGATTCAGTGGCTCGATGGCTCACAATTAAAATACTAAACATATGTTTTAAATTATGAAAATTGAAATAATAACACCTGGACACGGGAATCGAACCCGGTATATTTTGATTAGTATGCCAATGCTCTAACCATTGAACTATCCAGGAGTCGTCCCATGCCAAGGGTCATTCTTCACTTATATTTAAAGTCAAAGTCTATGATGGACGTGCGAAGATTGTTGGCTACAAATGTGTAATTTTATTAGGATCATGAGCTATCAGATAACGCAGCCACCTTCGACTTTGGTAGTTGATTAATGTTGCCACTTGTACAATTATTATAATTGTAAGGGATTGCATATTAATTACATAATAATATCACGAGTGGCAGAATTAAACCAACTACCGAGTCAAATGTGTCTGCATTATCTGATAGCTCGTGATCTTAATAAAATCACACATTCGTAGCCGACAATTTCCGCACGTCCGTCATAGACTCTACCTTAAAATATGAGTAAAGAATGACCCGGGGGCGGATGGGACGATTCCTGGATAGCTCAATGGTTAGAGTATTGACGTACTAAGCTAAAGATCCCAGGTTCGATTCCTGTGTCCAGGTGTCATTTTTCAATTTTAAGTATAATATATCTATATGGAGTAATCCTCACTAAAAGCATACATAATAGCGTTGGCTATTTGATTATTAAGCATGTTTTAAAGTTGATATGAATACTTTTAAGACCACGTTGAAAGCCGTGCATTAATGACAAAAGTAAAAACTATATTATTGGTTTTCTCCCTGAGAAGACCACAAATCTATATTAATAAAATTAAAAGGCTGTTGGTCTGTCATTAGTGTTGTGCAATATGTATCACACGCAGAGGATTAACATTTTCAAAGATGGAATATTAGCTTTTTGATTGGATTTTTTAAGATATATATAAAAACCTAGTCAGAATAAAGAAAACGAAGATATTATTTTTTGTCTGAAGCAAAGAAAAGCGTTCCCCGAGTACTTATGTTACTATTTAATATTTTCATTGAAAATTTTAAACAAATATTTGTAAATTTTTATTTACTTTCATTTTAAGTTGAGATCAAAATAAAGTACTACCGATTTTGGAAGTAAATTATTCACACAAATTTATTGAATAAAGTCCATTTTCGACTACATTACCTTGTTTATCTAGACCAGTTTGCTCCTGGTTTAGTCTATAAATTCAGTGAGGTACTACAACTTCTTCATATTTTATTTCATTAAAGGATGATCTGTTCTTAGCTAAGGTATATAGTTTTTACCTCTACACCCAAACGCAACAAATCAATAGGGCGCAAGTAGATAGGGCAGTAAATGTCCCAAGAGATCAGATGCCTTGAGAGCTCTATTTCCTGTAAATTAACCTACTTCCTACACTCTGATAATATTAATTTATTTTCTCAACCCTTTACCCTCCAATCGTTTGACTAACATTTTACATCTTCGTTGTAATGGGGTTAAGCACCCCTCCCAATCAAACATCCTTGCCTCGTTAACCCATAGAAGAGGTCATTTTGTGCCCTAGCCTCTGCCCAATGGTTTAGGGAGCCTACCCTCTACCCACTAGCAAGACTTGGTGTTTAGGCTCAGGGGTTTACCCAAAAAATAAATATTTCCCACCCTCAACCCACTAGACAGGGGTAGGATTCAGGAGCTTAGCCCAACAAGAATATGGTCAATCCCCAGCCCACTAGTCAGCCTGGACGTCGGGGCTCAAAATTGTGTCGACACAGAGCGAGAGGTGTATCGTAATAAGCCAGCTGGTTACTAAAGATCTCTCGTTACAAATGTCTGAAATTCGGGTGGGCGCTGCCTGATAACGTCAGAATATATTTAGGTACAAAAACACTGGTGCTGATTTGGTGGCATGACATGTAGAGCTAGGAATTTTTCATCCTTGTTGAGAAATGTATTGTTGTAATTTTCCACTCCCTGTCGAGAACCAAATAGGCCAATCAAGTGAACTTCTTGCAGGCCATATCTTAACACTACAGGAACCTGACACCAGAACTGAGGAACATCCTAATGCACCGCATTAATGTGCTGTACACCGCTCTAACTCGAGGATGGCCCACGGCCATTGCACCGGCGGGTAACGATTCCCCGGTGGTTTTTCCACCGGGATTCATACCACCACCACCACTCCAACCGATGTACACCAGGACACCCAACTTCCCGTCAACTGGAGGGGAGGACGATACAACTGTCGTCAATCGCGAGGAAGAGGCCAGAGGCGATAAGAACAATGGTCAGAGGACACTCTTACCTGATATGCATTATGCTCCGGGTTCCTAATGTATTCTTGTAATAGTAATAAAATGTATAATTTATGAATTGTAAACTAAATGTAAATGAATTAATAAAGTCTTCAAACGGTCTCTTCTCGCCCTGCTACCTCCGGCCTTCTGTGATCCGCCAGAGCTCAATTTGCCTTTTGGTATAAAAGCGGGACACAGGCGAGAGTCGGGAGCAGTCGGTAGCGAGGGGAGAACCAAACAGGCCAATCCTAATGACATCACAATCAATTTTGGAACTCAACTCCAGCTCTTGTTTGATGGCACGACATTCTAATTGAGAAATTTACCAATAACCTATTCACTTGTCACTTAACCATGGGTGACATGATGATGTCCCTTTATCGGTAATTATCTATATTAGGAGTTGTTTTAATAAAACACGATATAATACACATATGTATTTAGCATAAATCTTTACATGAATCCCTAATATAATCGTTAAAACATTTTTCTACATTGTTTCGTTGATATGTTAGTAAAATGGCTTTGAGTTCACAATCCAACATTTAATAGTCAAAACCGAGGACGTGGCGTGTATTAAAGTAGGTCACATTTTTTTGATCCAGGTTTCTGATGTGTGCTAATATCGTAGATTGTTTGAGATTGATGACACCCACGATCTCTCTTATCTCTCTCTCTTATCAAATAATTGCAATATCTATCGATGGATGTCAAACACATGTCCCTTTGTCACGTCAATTAGATCCCATACCTTGCAGAGATGCACCCAGATTAGTGTGCGATAGGCAAACAATATGATTCTGGTATCATGTTTCTCACTGATGACTACCATTCGGTCACAGTGCATGCATCTAAGAAATATTTCATATTTGGTCATATTGTCATATCTAGTCTTTGAGGAGGCTGTGTGTTGTTGAAAATATGTTATATGACTGCCTTTTATTTGCCCAGTTCTTGCTATATTTTATGGTTAACTACTGCACCATTCCCTCCGCATTTTTCTAGCCAGACAAAGTACGTAAAATTGTTGACACTCATTCCGATGAAGACTCATTTAGGGTTAACTTCATCCAGCGGAAAAAGTGGTTTGAAAATACTGGCTATGGTGATTGCTTTCACTGGCTCTGCTTTGCGTGTGTAAACATCTTCGAGTGTTTATAGGCTTTCCATGATGTGTGATTGCTTTGACGACTTTTGGGATTATGGGTGACACGTCGTTAGAAAGACCGTCTATAGCCAATGGAGCAATAAAGGGTGCACGCTGATTATATGCAGCCTCTTGAGGGTTAACAGGACGCCAACTCTTGAACCATGAAGCGTAATATCTCACCGCCTTGGCATCGTTGTCTTTGTGATTGGTGGGTGAGAATAATTCCAATAAAGAATTCATTGGAATGTTTCAGGTGCGGTATAAAAAGTACCTAAGACAATAATAGTTACTAGCGTTCGATTCAATGTCTTAAATTTTTACCATGCTGTGAAACTAAATGGAAAAAATACTGCATATAATTGCAAAATGCCACTTTATACATAGGAAAACCCATAGCCATTAAAGTGCAATCTCACACCTTTCTTTTTGATAAATATGGAGACACAATGCACTCTATGCTTGGTGTGTGGATCCATTTGGATGATGAGGGCTGTAGGGTGCGATATTATTATGGATGGTTGATCAGAAAGGTAAACACCCGAACTTACATAGATGCATTACATAAATGCAGTGTGGCATGAGGGACTAAGGATTCAAATAGGTTGTAATCATCATCACCAATATCCTAGGCTCTACACTGCAATGTGTTCACAGTATATCTGGATTTGTTTTAGCCTTATAGGAATGTTCCTTATAATCGTGAGGGGATTTGAGAATCCAATGGTGAAGTAATGTTTCACAGACAGATAAAACTCTCATTTCTTTAACTACAAACTTGTTTTTAATCGCCAATGTAGGAATATAAATCTTTAATGACGTCCAAGATTTAAATTACTTGGAAAGGTTGTGGCCCATTGCTTATATTAAATCCCAAATTCAGTTACAACGCTTCTGTCCTTGTCGATGGTAATGATGTTTGAAAATCCACCGTATACGACACAGTTAATGGTTTCGATGAGTGCTTAGGTGAAGCTCATATTGATGTTTGAAGATCCGTGCCGCGTAAAATTACAATGCGATGTTATGTGGGCAGAGAGATTCGGTGTGAAGTCAAATATCATGAGATAATACCACTTTTGGTAGGCTTTTCTTGTGATGTTACCACCCTCATTCATGAAATGTGAACCCGTTCCTGAAAACAGTGTGTGGTAGGAGATGACATAATTGCCATTGGTGAAATCGGCTTTCAATGATTTGGATGGCACTTGTTTTCCGTTCACATTTAGCGAGAAATGGTTTACCTTGTAAGTTTAAAAGTTAAAAGAATATGCTGTAACGTTTCCGTTAAACGTTACATTCGATACGAATCCCACGATGCACCATTTGGATAGATGTCCCATGAATACGTCGTCCGAAGATTTCTCTTGAATGCTTGAAGGAATGGTGCACGTTTCGACTTACACCTGTTTGATGGGATACTTTGTTGGATTGAACTTTAATGCTTTATCATGAAAGCAAGATAAACGGTGATACTTTGATACATTTCACTAAAAGACTGGCCTCAATAACGCGGGCTATATACTGAGTGATTTCACTGGCAGCAATTAGTCTGTCCCCGTCTCTGTAACGAACCAACTTGAGACCGAGTTCAATACTGTTCAAAAGGTATTTCTCCTGGTTAAAATCATCACTCTGTAGATAATCCCAAAATGTCCACCGTCTTACTTTTTGCAGAGAGATTACGACTATCCTCAAAAATCCTTGTTGATGTGAGCAACATCTTCAAACATGTTTGGGGTGTCTACGTATCACAGGCTACAGGTAAGATGCGTTCTTTGGGATTCACTTTTGTAATTTAGCAGTGTATCAATGTACGATTTATTAGCATATTTATAAGATACATATTTTAGTTTAAAAACATATCTACTTGGATAAAGAGCGAATTTATCCAGTTACTGATGGGGGTGATTTGATCCACTATCAGATTTTATTATTTTAGCCATGAGTTACAGAATGGTTTGGGAAAGATCTATTTAGAATCTACCTTGACTGGTAACAGTAAATTTAACGGGTGAATCATTCGTGAAGGAAGGTAAATGTTTGTACTGGCTTCATTTTCCTCCTACATGACTGGTTTGTGTCGGTGGGATGTAAAATAAAAGAGATAAAGTTTGCTGCTGGCCCACTCTCAGGACTGGGATGTAGAAAAGTTATTTCAACTGAAAATATTTACTGTTTCTGTATTTTTTGTGAACTTTTTACTTTGAGACACAACAGAAGACTGACGTCAATGCTTCTTACGACACCCACGACACACTTTATATCCCGAACTGGACATCAGTATGTTGATCTTTAGCTCCACCTTTCGTGTAAGGGTATGTCTCACCTCATTTACACGTTGGCATAGGGCCGCCTTAATAGGACGACGTTGATTAGCAAGGTCAGAGAGCACGCCAATGCCAGTATGAAGCATCAGTTTTCCATTGGCTTTAGCGCCACTTGTCAGCAACGGTATGGCACCTTTTAACAAACTACTGGAAAAACTCCCTATTCTGTGACCACGTTTTTAAGGAACACCGTAGTATAGATAAGATATTCCTTTTCCTGCCTATTTGACGAAGTATCTTTTGTAGGGACATTTAATGTTGAGCAACTTAGAAACTGAAGTTTCACGCAAACTTTTACAAACTCAAATGTAATGAGTTCACTTGTGTCTGTTCTTATATTGATTTTCAGGCTCTCAATGATCCGTCTAAGTACAGGCTCGTAGTGCAACTGTGTATAATTAATGGTCATATTTAAACCGTAGTCATAGTTGGAGTTGTTTACACCAAAGAAAAGTAGAAGTGGCACCAACGTGTCACTCACGGGCTGGAGATTGACAATACCCGTGAAAATAAACATTCAAGAAGGTAATCCTAGTAGAATATTGGCCGCGTACGATGACTTTTGAGCTTTGATCAGATTAGTATTTGTTTCATACCCTAACTGCAGACTTATTTGGCTAGATAGGGTCACCATCTGAATATTTTGCAAAGTGTTGACAATTTCCACTTTCTTATTTAAATCTGTTTACTTAAATGTAACGGCATCTTTATTAGAAGCATCTACAGCGTATAGGGCCTTGGCTAAATCATGATTAGCCTTGTAGTTTCCAGACGAGATGTGATTCTTGAATAGTTTTTCCACACCGTTAGCATCCACCCAGTTGTACCACATGATGTTTTTACCATCAGGTACGGTGGTGAAAAATTAAGGGTAGCGGAATTCAGCGAGAGCGAGTTCACACTGCCCGTCCAGTTTGAATCGATAAGGGAGCTACGTGCTGAAGTTCATGACTGTATTTTTCAGGAAATATCTCACAGAGCTGTCGCTCAGGAAAATGATGTAAAACTAAAAGTAGAAGGGGGGAATAGGGTGGAATGGGGTGGAGTAAGCCCCCCATTATCTAGATTTGGAAGGTAAGTTTATTGACAGGAAATTATGCCTGCAGTGCATTTGATTACCTACTAGAAAACGTACCATCCTGGCTATTGGCGCATCTTGGGGAGCAGTTTCGGTAAAAAATTGCGCCATTTTTTAAAAATAATTGAGCTGTATCAGATAAGTAACCTTTCGGGACTCCGACATATTTTCATATAGTTTTGTATTTTAGGGAGTAGTTCTGGTGATTTATTAATTTGAGCACTCAATCCTTCAAAATGTAAGACGGACTTGTCAAATTACTTTTAATTTTTAATTCTAAATTTGTAAGCACAATATAAATAGTTAATTATATCTATAGGAATCCTACAAAAAATATTTAACTACCATAATATTTTTGCGAGTTAAAGTATATTTATATTTTAACCACATGGTCTAGCTTGCTACTTTCTCAGTATACTAGACTGCCAACGACGGGGATATCAAGGTTCGAATATTGGTCGGGTGTACTAAGGGTGGTTTATACAAAATTGTTTCCCACTCTCCCTCCACGCAAATGTGGGTACAATTCCTATAGCTATAGCCTTTATAATCCTTAAAACGACTAGCGTAATTAGTACCTAAGTGTATAACCTGAACGGGTAGTAAGGCACGGTGTTAAAAAAATAGTTTTATTTTTATATCTATTACTATAAATACTAACAAACTTCATAAAATCAAATATTAAATCTTAGACAAGCTACTATTCTCCAATAATATTATAGCTACAATATTATTATTATTAATAATAATGATAATGGCGTATAACCTGAACAGGTAGTAAGACATGGCGTATCAAAAATAAAAATAATATAAAAATATTACTATAGGTTTCTAATAGTTTATTTTCATTCAATTATCTTTAGTTACAATATTATAAAAATGGTATACAATTCTTTGAATCCATGTTTTACTTTCTCACTATCTTACAGGTAGAGAAAGAATTGTGATCGTTAAAAAAATCTAACTCGAGATTTTGATGAATCTCGACATTTCATGACCTCCCTAATCCCAAATATCTTTTTTTTATTTCCATCTATCTGTCTGTTTGTACTTCCGGTTAGATTCTATACTATTTTACCAATCAGGCTAAAACTTAATACCTAGGATTTTCATAGGGCTGCCCCGAGGAATTTTTGAGAATGGATATCTAACCCTAAAATTAAGGATAATATATTGAAAATCAAAAAGAGAAAAAGTAGATTTTTACAATATCGGCTCTAACGATTTTGATTAAAATTCGTATCTCGTTGTGTAAGATTATAAATAAATTGCTTTTTTTTCATTTTCCCATGAAAATGACTCTTAGGGTACTTTAAAGAAGTGGAAATTTCCGTATCTCCTCAACTATTTGAGATACTAAGTAACTTATCATTCCAAAATTGTATTATTATTATTATTATTATTAGCACCGCGTCTTACTACCCGTTCGGGTTATACGCACTTACGCTAATGTG